>CM022242.1:51006537-51084037 GCA_011696235.1 Quercus mongolica
AGCTTTGAAACTTGGTTGCGCTCCTCCGATTGACAGATTCCTGGAAAAAAAGAACGCCTTGAGGCGGAGGATTGTATCTGGAAATGGAAGCTCTGTCCCCCTCACACTATATTTTGAATTAGGGGCTTGCCTCTCTTTCTCTCTCTACCGCCTGTGTCTATCTCCTGTCAAGTGTGCTTGTGCTCCCTGCCACGCTACTCTCACAGCAACCGTAACTGTGTGACTAACAACAACAGTACCAGTTCGTGCATCAGTGGTTCAAGTGCAGTGCCCAGAAACGGTTCAAAGATCTATGGCGACATAAATTTCTCAACAAATCTATGGGAAGTATATTAAAAATAATAATAAAGTAAGTGGCCTTAGTTTCATAACCTAAAGCACCGGTCTTCTTATCAACAGCAGAAGCAACCCTATGGGAGTCTCTTGGGTTCTCCTCTATGATTCACTTGGGTATGTATACTTTTTTTCTCTCTGGAGACATGGCTATCGTATGTCCACAGCGTTACAACTCGAGTTTTGCTCCGCATCAAACAACTCATCACGTGGGTATTCTGTATTCATCTTCCAAGCTAGATTAGAAATTGTTTTTTACATTTACACTGGGGCTACCCATCATATGACGAGCAATCTGGCTGCATTTGTCTCATCCTCGCCGTACCAAGGCAAAAGTGTCGTCTTCACCGGTGACCACACCCCACTCTCTATTTCAGACATTGGTACGATCTCTTTATCATCTCGTTCTGGCAATGTTCCTCATCTCAATGATGCTATGTTGCTTCCTAAAGTCAGTCTCTCAAAAGATTTGATCGGTTGGACAACTTTTTGATGATCGCCAAAGCTATGCCATCTTTACTCCGACTTCCTCTGTGTTGTCAAGGATCTACACACGCATAATGTCATAGCTATAGGGTGCCGCCCGTAGCCAACCCATATATGCTTTAGACCTTGATTTTCCTCTGATTTATTTGTGTGGCTTCTTCATAACAAAGAGCTTCCTGATCTTAGGCAACTAAGGGCTTTTAGAGGTCTTCTTGTTGGTTGTTAGGTCTTCGACTACATGGAACACAAACAAGAACGCTTTCAATTGCTTCCTGCATCCGCTAGTTCTTTATTCTCTTCTTGGTTTAGCTGCCAGCTGGCCAAACACGGGCAACACCTACGAATTCCACTCTTCTGATTATTTTAATTCCATTAGCCCTTTTGCATTCTGATGTATGGGGCCCATCGCCTCTTTCTTCTTTCTTTGGTTATCGCATTCCTTTCTTAGAACTAATTCATAGGGGGTTAGTTCAAAGCTCGTTTATGGATGATGTATTTCGTTATAAAAAAAAATGCATTAAGCACAAACCTTACTAGATAGGGGGTACTTCAGTGCTTTCGGCTTTTTAAAGCTAAGGTTGAGAATTTCTTCTTTTGTCATCGGATTCCAGTTTTGCACTAAGATTCAGGGGGGGGGGGGGGATCTGTCTCATCAGCTTTCTCTCAGTTTACAGCCACTCATGGAATTGATCAAAAGTTCTCCTGCTCATATACCTGCCCAGATACGTCAGAAGCTTGCACCTCGCTCTTCTAATAAATAAAAAGAGCAGCCTGCATCTTTATCATCTTCTAGTAACGACCAGTTGTCTACGGATTCTCCCTCATACTCTATCGCAGCGGAGCCATCGCCATCTCTGCGCTTGAATGGTTCTCCCCGGCCCTGCAGCAAAGGAAAAGTTCTTTCTCTAAATCGGGCCCGGGACATTCAACGAAAAAGGATGACCCGATGTTTTGCCCTTTCTCCCCCCAAAAAGGCCCGATCCTCTATTTATTTATAGGAGAATCTGCCTGCCCCGCTTTCCTCCCCCGCGGAAAGAGCTCGTTCGCCAAGTCCGAACTCCCACTTTCTCGTCGATGACGGCTCTCCTCGATGCTAGCAACCGCGTTTGACCCTTTTCCGTGCTTCTTTCCATTTCCTTACATTCTAGCGGAAGCAGAGACTTTACCTTTACTTAGATAGAGAGGGGCAGCGGTACCACGCCCTTCCGTGCTCGTAGGTTGACTTCCCTATGCATCCCGACTAAGGTCTCACAAACGTGCACTTCCCTTATGCATCCAGTCGCTTCACTAATGTGAATAGGTTATACATTATACACATTATACAGAAGGGTGGGTTGGTTATATACTCTTATGCGCGTTCCTTCTTCGAACCTTTTGGTATGTATTGCCCCCTAACTATAGATCAGATCCACCAGACGAGAAACTCAATTCCGCATTGCTGCTGAGTCGTCGGACTTATCCACCAAGGGATTCGTGGAATTTCTGTGGATTGTGTTGGAGGAAATCTACCAAAGCTAGGCAGATAGATAGAATCCTTTCCCATTGCTAAGGGAGAGCAAGAAACAAAATCAAATGATTGTTTTTTAATCGGCGCCCCCTTTTAGGTATGCAGGTACTAAGAGTCCTCTCACTACCAACCAGCAGACATCATCTGGCTGGGTCTTGCCGGTATCAACAACAAGAAAAAAACCAACCAATTGGAAACAACAACTAACTATGGCTCTTGGCCTAAACAACGTCCTAGGTGTAAGAGATTGGAGCAACAGGGAACGCCTAGACGATGTTTTTATTCTTGGGCTGCAATAAGTAGATCGAGAGGTCGTTCCGCCCTTTGTCCCCGAATTTGGGTAATACGTTCTATAAAAATCTTGCTCCAATCTGACCTAGCTGGCGAGCGATCCCAGTTCGCGGCAAAGAACAAGACAGCAAGTGAGCGTACCTTTGTTCGCTTCTTCTCCACCAAGCATGGAAGTTTAAGGATAACCCATTAAAATTACATCAACGGAAAAAATTAAAACAATATTAAATGAATGGTGGGGGGGGGGGGTACGGTAGAATGACCCATTAACAGCATATCTCTTTACTTATCGGAGCACTAAAGGAATGATGGTTAAATAGCAAAAGCAAGGAATCTGTTGTTCCATTTTCTTTCCTTTGATAATTGATAAGCATCTCTAAAATTACGAGGCCCACCTTTTCCTCCCAAAATGGACTTGGAATATAATACTTGGCGTGTGCTGGTTAAAGTGAGGAATTTGTGAAGGCATAATTTTCCTTTTTGATATGGTGAAGGCATAATTAAGTAAAAAGCAAGATACTTTAGACCAAAACTAATGAGAACGAATGTGTTACTGTTCGCATCCCATTAGGCTCCATATAAACGTAAAAAACACGACATGTATGCAAGTTGATGTTTGGGTTCCCTCCTACATATATCGCTGTTGCAGTTAGTCTTTAACATCACAATTCTATTGTTTCCAAATACTTACAGCATATCTGTGACTTACCTGAGTACCAAAGAAAACATGGCTGGGGTTATCGTTACTGATGTTGCTAAGGGAATACTAGGAAATCTAATTCCACTTGTTACTGAGCAGATTGGCCTTGCTTGGGGCTTCAAGGATGAGCTGACACGGCTTCGTGACTCAGTAGAGATGATTCAAGCTATGCTGGCTGATGCAGAGAAAAGGCAAGTCGGAGAAGAGCGCGTGAGGCTTTGGCTGCAGAGGCTTAGAGATGTGCTAGATGAGCCTGCTTATGAGCTTCTTTGGCGAAAGGTAGAGATCCGAAACCAAATGAAGAGAAAGGTATGCTTCTTCTTTTCATTTTCAAATCCCATTGCATTCCGTTTCAAGATGGCCAACAAAGTTAAGACTATTGCTGATTCACTAAAAAGGATTAATGATGAAGCAATTGGATTTGGACTTCTTAGAGCCGAACCAATAAATGCTAATCTTGATACTATACCAAACCGAGAGACAAACAGCTTTATTGATAATTCAGAAGTTGTAGGAAGGGAAGACCGTGTTTCAGAAATAGTGAAGTTAGTGACAAATACAACTAGAGAAAAACTCTCAGTCATTCCCATATTTGGAATGGCAGGTTTGGGGAAAACAACTTTAGCAAAACTGGTCTACAATCATGAGCTAGTAAAGAGTTATTTCAATAAGAAAATATGGGTATGTGTCTCCGATGATTTTGATGAAAAAAAAATTTTAAGAGGCATTCTAGAATCACTTACAGGTAACTCAAGTCTATTAGAAACAAACAATGCAATACTTGAAAAACTTAAAAAAGAGTTGGAGGGAGGAAGATATCTTCTAGTCCTTGATGATGTATGGAATGAAGAGTCACTTAAATGGGATACTTTAATAAGTTGTTTGTTGGAAATTACTTCAGATATTGGAAACAACATTATTGTAACGACCCGTAAAGACAATGTGGCAAATATCGCTGGGACACTTCCCCAATGTCACTTGGAAAAACTTTCAGACAATGAATGTTGGTCCATAATCAAGAAAAAAGTATCTCCTAATGAAAGAGTTCCACTAACTCCAGATTTAGAGGCTATTGGAAGGGGTATTGCCAAAAAATGTGGAGGGGTTCCATTAGCTGCAAAAGTCTTAGGAGGGATAATGTGTTGTAAAAAAGAGAAAAGTGAATGGTTAGCCATTCGAGATAATGAAATTTGGAATTCCAAACATGGTAGCAATGAAATGCTACAAATATTAAAATTGAGCTTCAATCATCTTCCATCACCATCTCTTAAACAATGTTTTGCATATTGTTCAATTTTTCCTAAAGATTATGAGATTAAAAAGGAAGAATTAATTCAGCTTTGGATGGCCGAAGGGTTCCTTCAACCATCTCAAGGAAGTAGTTTGGCGATGGAGGATATTGGTAACAAGCATTTTGATATCTTGTTAACAAATTCCTTATTCCGTGGTTGTTATGCAAATGGGGAAAGAACTGAAATGCATTAATGTGCAAAACAAGTTCAGGTACCTCAATTTCTCTTTTTCCCAAGGCATTTTCTTTTTTTCTTTTCCAACATAACAGAATGTTGTAGAGTTGTAGTTCACATAACATTCATAGTCTTAGCATTGTATTATGCTATTATCAGGTCCAATGGGAGCATTACTTTGTACCATCATCACGCTTCTAATCTATCGTTGTTCCTCAGTAGCTCAATGGTACAGTGATCGCCGTTAGCTGATTGGTTGTAGGTTCGAATCCTACTTGGGGAGATTTGGTTCATTTGCTTTAACTGTTATTGATAGGTAACCTGTTCCTATATCTTTGTTTCTATTACATTCTATACCAGCAACACTCATAATATCTAATCAAATCAAGATTTATAACATCTGCCACGGATAAAAAAGTTTGAGAGAGATAAAGGGATAACAAAGACATTTATATGCATGGGTGATCTTTTAGTGAAAATTATGTCATATTGAATAATAGACATTTATATAGTAAACACAAACAGGGATAACAAAGACAACATCTTTTTAGCTAAACCATGTGAAAGCAGTATGCGTAGGATGTATATATCCATGGGTGGTACTCTGCATTTTCTATTCTTCTTGCAGTGACCTGAGCTATAGTTTTCAAATTGGTCAGACTTTGACACCTAATAACATTCTGAGTTGAAGGTATCATATTTTGATGATCTTAAAGCTTTGCTGGAGTGGTGGGGCAACTTTTCCTTTCCTAAAGAGCTGAATTTTAGGGAACAAGATTGCTAATTTCTAGAGCAAATTATGGAAGAAGTGCAATCCATGCCAATAGAGATGCTCTCTGTTGTTAGCTAAAGTGGTTGGAAATTTACCATCTGATGCTCACTTTACAAAAAAAGCTGAATATTTCATACTGTTTGCTGCCAAAGTGGTTAAATAGCGTACATAGACAATCCAAGAATTTTGTAATGCCAGGGTGTTAATTTGTGAGTTTTCCTCCAATCTCATGTTCTTCTCTTCTGATGTATCCCTCTTAACTAAACATAACCTTCAGATTTCTCTATTTCGTGTGCTTACTAGATTTCTTGAATTTTAAAAACTGTTATTAAAATACAATAGAACAAAATGACTGTTGTGAAGATAATTGAACTTAATAAGTCAGGTACCATCCTTTATCTTCTAATATTCCACCTTAAATTCATTCTTCTTTGTTAGGTTCAAATTTTGTGGCAAATTGATGGCAGTCAGAGGTTGAGGACACTGCACATATTATGATTGTCATTGAAGTTGGATTCTTGAAGGTTTCATTAATCTATCTTTTTCTATGCTGCTCTTTTTTTTTTCTTATGGATTTTCTATGTATTGGAATGAAATTATGCACCTTGGATTTTCTCTTTCACATTTTAAGACTATAGATGAGCTCAATGATAGATAGTTGGTAAACCGTAATGAATATTTAATATCTACTTTTTGTTTATGTGCAGTTGTATTGTTGTTTTCATTAGACGGTGAATCCCTAGCATCACTATTGTAGCATAAAGCCCAGTATGTTAGGACTGAAGATCAATTTTCGTTGGACAAGGCTAAATGCGTAGGGATTTTATACTTAACTCAAGCCTCTGCCTCATCAACTTCAACACATAGTGCCATAATATTTAAAAGTTAAAACCACAAAATTAGAAAGGATGGATTTTTTTTTCTTCTATAGGGGAACATTTCATTTATACATCATCTGTCTGTTAACACTAACAGTTGCAAGAAGCCGGAACATATACCAGCACTGGATGTGGTGTAGAGCGTTGTTAAATTATGGATGCCAGTTATTTTTCAATGTTCCAATAAAAGGTCACATTTGATCTACAGGCACTCAAATCTGTTTCGTTCCCTTCAAACTTCAACCAGCTGACAAAGGGTTTGAGCAAAACGCTGTGAAATTTTTGACTCATCTGTAAATGACCTGTCTAATGTCCCCAAGAAAGAAGAGCAACATGAGATTCAAATCAAAAGAGAGCCTCTTTTCATTTTATATCTGATATCAAATTCACACAATTTTTTGTAAGTCATATTACTTTTTCTGGGTTTCTTCTCCTTCTTCTTCTTTTTAACCTGCATGAAATTTCTGGTTGCTGGCCAATTGGAATAATGTTGCGTCTATATCTGCAATGTTTACAAGTTTACTCGAAATGGTAGCACTACCTTTATCAACCAACAAAATATCAGGTGAGTCTTAGTTTTCTAGCTTTTACATCACGGTTTTTGCTATCATTTACGTACTTAGCAATGGATCTTTTTTACAAAATATTTTATCTTTTTTTTATTTATTTAATTTTTTTTTTTTTATGGTTGGCTAACCTAGAAACCTTTGTTTCAGCAACATCTGAACTTTACTGCACTCTAAGGTATCTGGTGAAAAGCCATCTTACATGTTGATTGATTGTCAAAATAATTTCTTCTTCATATCTTTCTAGCTTCAATTAATGTCAGTTTTGTTCTTCTCTTCTTGTAAGCTTTTCCTTAACAAAAAGCCCATTTGGTTTGGATGCTACAATTCTTGCACATGTTGGAAGAGCAGTTCTTTATAGTAAGCAGATAAGGTAATGAACATATATAACTTTTGTTGGCTATTATTCAAATTACCCTTTGGTTTAGAATTTCATTTTGTTTCTCATAGAAATGATTTGAAAGTTTTACACATTAAGTCATTTATGAGTTTTATGGATATAAAAACAATGAATGGCCACTCTGCCGAGAGATTTTGATGACTCCTCTAACCAATTAGAAGAGGGAAAGATCCATGACATACTCCAATAGTGTGGCAGGATAGCATATTCTTGTTTCAATTGGACTGTGACAATTACAATGAACTTGCCACTTGAGAAAATACATATATTCATGAGTATGGTGGCTTCTTAGAAGTTTTTTCAATTTCTACATTTTGGTAAGATATGTTTCTTGTGAATAAGTTGGTTAGATTTCTTGTCATTGATTGTGGAGGATGCTAACCAAAATTAGCTACACAGGTTTCTTCCATGCCCTATATATATACTAAACAAGGGATCTTTTTACTAAACAGAACTCCTGACAGTTCATCCACCTATCAAATCTGTTATCATGGCCTCACCTAGAGGCTAGAGCCCTTTGTTCCAGTGACTTCAAGACTTCAATGATTGCTAAGGTATAAATCTGATGGTTAGCCATCTTGCACACTTGATTGATTGTCAAATAGCTTCACAGAAAAATCGCTTCAACATATCTCTGCCAGAGCAATTTAATAATACTAGCTTCATTTAATAGATTTTTACATGTCTGTTACAGCCTTCTCCTCTTGTCAATCTTGTTGTCCTAAGAGGCCAACTAGTTTGGGTGCTCCAATTCATACAAAAGTTTGAAGGATACTAGCCTACAGTGAGTGGATAGGGCAATGAACATGTCTCTCTCTATGTTGACTTTTATTTGCAATTATTCAATTAGTACCATTTGTTTTTTAAATTAATTGTATTATTCAGATATATGACTTAAAAACTTCTATTAATTAATTCAGCCATGAAAAAAATATCTTACCATGCTATTATATAATTTTAGTACCCATTTGTATACTTCCTGAATAATTTGGGCAATTCTATTTTGGTCTCAATCAAGCTTATTACTAATAAAAAAAAAAAAGTTGTAGTTCATACACCAAAAACAATATTGTCCATGATAAGTTGAAGCAAGATACAGTATGTAGTTTTCCTAGAAAAACATACATGTATGAATGCTAAATCTAAATTGCTTACATAAACTAATTTTGCAGTCTACTCAAAAAGCAGTAGTGATAATTGCTAATTGCTAATCTAAGCTGAACAACTTTATGCCTAGTCAATATTTTAAGCTTTACTATTACTAACTCTATTACTTAATCTTGTAGCCTAAACAACCCACTAGCAAATTTACTTTTATTCTTCCCATGGCTAAATTTATGTTGTAAATTTGTTTGTGCAGGACCTGAAGTTGACAAATTTGCTAGAATCTCGGGTAAATGAAAACTTCACTAGCTGAAAGAGTTATATACTGTTTAGTGTCATTCTGTTCTTCAATTCCTTAGGCTGCTATCTTGCAGGACGTTAAAAGCTAATTGCATCTGGATGTGAGGTGTGGTAGTTAGTGGAGAAATCATTGCTACCTAAATAAAAGACTCCAATCTGAAAAATTGGTGACCTAATCTGCTACAACAATAGAATGTGTTCTCTAAATCCTGACTTAGATATTAAAGGTATACCTTTTTTCATTGTCATAGTTACTTAGAAATGAAAAACTCATGTTATTTAATGTCTTCTCTTTTGTCATTCTATTTAACCATTGACATTGTAGAATACAAAGAAATGTCTTTTGTGTGTTCTTGTATTCCTTTTGCTGTTATTTTTGTGATAATTGAAGCTCTAATACCAGTTTGGTTGGCAGCCTCATATTTGAAATGGTATGTACGCGGCCGGACATTTCTTAGGCTTTTAGCATGGTTAGTTGTTATATGCATGCTCTAAGGAAGGGTCATTGGCAAGCTGCTATATGGATCTTGAGATGATTTGGGTTTGAAGTTTGAGAGAGATGAATCTTTTAGAAGACACATTGATTCAGACTATGTCAAGGATCTAGATAAGCACCATTCTACTATGAGCTACTTACATTTGCAAAAGCATTGGTGAGTTGGAGGTTGATACTGCAGTAGGCTATTGCATTGGCAACCACTACAGCTGCATGCATGGGTTTGATTGTAGTCAAAAGGGGGCTCTTTGGCTACATAGTTTGATTGAAGACTTGAAAGTTCATCATAAGCACATTTGCCTATTTTGTGACAGTCGAGTTCCATTCATTTAGAAAAAGACCAAGTCCATTACTCTTGAACTCAGCATGTTGTTGATAAGGAAGATATTCTTTTTCAGAAGATTAGGATTACACTATTACAGATAATTTAGCTAACATGATGACTAAGCCAGTACCTTTGCACAAGTTCAAGTACTATTTTGATTTAATCCTAGTGTGAAGTTTGCAACAATCACTAGGGGCTTTGGTGGAGACAACAAAGAAACTTTGTTTGTGAGCTTTGATCAAAGGATTTGTTGTGTCACAGGGACATGGCTTCAAGTCCATCAAGACTTGAACCCGACAACGTTCAGTTTCTTCTAGGTTTTTTTCATTCCTATTACATGTTCAGAGATGTTAAGCCCATAACAGTTTTTATAATCTTGTATGAAAGTGCTATATGCCCTTTCCCACATCAGTTATTTGTGAAATAAGTTTCTATATCTACAGAATAGTTTACCATCAATCATCACCATTTCAGAATCAAGTGTTTGTCTTTATATTTATTGTGGCTTCAATGACCCATATTGCCCTAGAAGATGGCTGCTTTATTCAATCTCTGAAAACCAATTTTGCTATAGGGAAGACTATATGTTGTCAGCAAAATGTATTTTGCATTTCAAGTGACCTAATCACCATCTTGATCTCATCATTAAGTTATGAATGTTGTGGTTCATCAATTGGTCAGGGTTTGAACTAAGTAGGCATCACATAGGGGGCGACGTCCTTTATGCTCTTAAAATCATGTGTTGGAGATAATGTTGTTACATCGCTGTCTGTCAGGACCTCTTTTTTTTTTTTCTTTTTTTTTTTTGTTAAACGTCTGCCAAGACCTTTCTAGCTTGGCCTAATTACCAAGGCCCTTAAATGATTATTAACAATGTGGAATTGGCCAAATCTGAAAAACATAGGCATCTTTTCATGAAGATGGATTTACTCACAATGTCTTTCTAATCTTAAACAATCTTGTCCACCTCTTTTTTAATCTTTTTTTCTGTCCACCTCTTTTTTAATCTTTTTTTCTTAGACACTCTTTGATGTTCAAGATGTTTGAGAGAATTGTTTGACCTAAGCTAGATTTTAGTGGAATGCCAAGCAGACTCCAGATATACCAAAAATCCAATTTTGTTCACAATTTCCTAGTTTGTAATACTGCAGCCACAAACAATTCTATTAACTTTTTACAATCTGCTGGTATGGAAAGTTCCACGAAAGCTTAAAAATAAAAATAAAAATGAAACACACATAAGATATAGAACTAAAATTTCATTACAAGTCCTATTAAAAAATAAAATATCTCTCTTCCTTCCATCCCCCTCACCCTCTCATCACTCTTTGCATCTCCGGTGACTTGCTTGTTGTTGAGATAACTGAGATACACATTATATATTAAAAGAATTACTCAAACAGAATTTCCATCACAAGCTGTTTTTTTATAATAATAAAAAAAATCAAATCTGGAAAACCACTCCACTAACTAATAGTTCATCTCCCGCTCTATCCCTCTTCATCTCTCTCCGGTGACACACCCACCCACCACAAATTCGTTGGGCTTGTGTGTTATCATTTTAGCCAAGACTTATTCTTTAAGTGATTTTACTTGTCTTTTTTCGCATCTTTCATTACAAGAAGGTGAATCCTAACGTTGAATCACAGAGCTACGCCACCAAAATCCAAACAGATTTTTTAGAAAAAGAAAACAAAGATTGTTATAAATCGAGTAAAATAAAAAAAATAATAAATTGAACTGCCAATCTTCCTCCTTCCCTCTCTCTGCATCTCCGGTGACTTACCCATCCAAACCCATCATCGGCAATTTTCGTTCGCTTTTTGTGTTTCTAATAGCATCATCATGTTTTTCGGAGAGGTTGAGGTTGGGGTTTGAGAGATTATGGACCGTACTGCTACGGTGGTGTTTTGGGTCGGTGGGCCCAGAAGTTATCCGGAAGCTAGAGGCCATTTTCTTTGAACTTAGAGACAGATGTCGTTTAGATTTGGGAGTTTCTGTGCAGTGCTTCAACAATTGGTATAAAGTTGAACCTGATATCCATTAGTCTTTATAAAATTTGAAACTGGTTTGTGGATGTGGCTTGCTTGGCAGAAAGCAAATCACCAGAGATGCAGAGAGAGACGAGAGGGAGAGGGAGAGGGAAGGAAGGGAAGGGAGAAACTTGTAATGAAATTTTAGTTCTTATATGTCCATATATCATCGATTTGTAAAGAGTTCGTTGAATTATTTGAGGTTGTAGCATTACGCAAATTTAAATATGAGGCAACTAAAACAACCTCCCCTCCCCTCCCCTCCCTTGAGTACAAGTGATTTGAATAATCTATGACATCAAAGATTCAAAATCAAAAAACTCTACTAAATAAAAAAATATTATAAACTATGATACATGTTAATGAATTCAAAATTTATATGACATGTTTATGTTAAATATGAACTATATATCATATAGAGCTAAGTAGTGAGAAGAGGTGTAATTTTAAGCATATCTTTTGTTACCTTGAAGATTCGATACTTCTTTTAAGATGAGCTTGAGATTTTGTCTATTATAGAAAAAACCGAAGGAAGCCATTTGCTTTCCTATCATCCACATGCTTTGGTTTGTAAAATTCGATCCTAAACATTATGTACTACAACATAAGACTTTACTAACTAAAGAGAAGTAATATGCTCTTCCAAATGTTAATGTGCTCATTTCATTGGGCATGGTCGTGCAAAGCAGGCCGTATTATAGATGAAACAAAAAATTAAGTGATCACATGCTTTGTACTTGAGGAAAGTTGAAGAAAGGGAAAAGTTAAGCGGGAAAAAAAAAGACCAAACATTATTAAAGCATAGTTATATTACCGTTAACTAATATAAATAGAAGTATTACCTTAAGAAGCATATGACTGAGACATTGAGGATGTTAGAAATATAAAATTGAGCATAGATGTGATGAAGAAGGGAACAGGGACCTAAGACCTTTAGAAGGAGAAATTGTTAGCACCTCCGAGAGGACAGCTGAGTTGGTCCTCCCATGTAGTCTCAATCAATAATAAAAGGACACCTATTTAAAATAATGCTGACTCAGCTTCCTAAATGGCAAAGATAAAACCAAACTCATGTTAGATTTAACCACCTAAATTTAACTCTAGTTAAAAAGAATTAAGCTGAAAAACACAAATAAATTTAAACCAGCAAGATTCAAAACTTGAAGTAAATTTGAGGCTTAAACTTTAAACAGCCAACACAAATAAATTTGAAATCCAAAAGCTCACACTCATTAGTGACCAAATTTGTCTCTATGGAGAGAGGTCATCTCTCAAAACTCTAGATTAGTTTTCTCAGTCTCAGATGTTCTACAAGATGATGTCAAAGAAGCAACATCGTGAGTCAAAGACTCTCCAACAAGAAACACTGCAAGCTCCACGGCTACATTTCAAAACTCTTTGACGAAGTGCATACATTGACGACTCTTCGAGAGTGATCAAACGACTGGGTGGGGTACTCTCTCCTTCAAGATTTGATTCCTTAGTTTTTTTTTTTTTTTTTCAAATAATTAATTATCCATTGACTTTCTTTTGAATTTATTTACATTAACAGTTTTGAAGAAATGGCTACTAACTGATGTGCATGTAGAATCAGCTATCATCTTATAGCAAAGATTGATGTCAAAGCTTTGAATCAAAGATTGTAATTGTTATATTCAGTTGTGGATTTGCTGTGGGCTTTGAACATTGGTTCTAATGTGATATTGTGATGTATTTCTGTGGTTTGGAATATTTGTTTTAATTTGGAATTGTAATGTTTTTGGTTTATTAGAAGGTTGGTGGTATTTTGTGGAAGTTAGTACTTAGTAGGTTAGTATTTGCAAATGATTTGTGTTTCAGGGGTTGATTTTGTTTTGGTGTTTGGAATTTGGATGTCATTGTAAATTTTGGTTTTTTTGTGTTTTTTTTAATAATAAAATTTCTCCTTTATCCAAATAAATAGGAAAAAGTTGTCAATGGTATGTGTTGCCTGTAAAATGCTTTTAACAGGGTAGTTTGTTGTGCCTGGTTCTATGCTTAATCATATTCAAAATGGATTGTATTGAATAGGAGTTCTAGGGATTAAAGCTAGTTTGTGTTGTAAATGAATAAGCTCTTGCAAATTATCCTATTGTGATGGATTCAATGGAATAAGGTGCTCATTCATCTTAAAAATTAAAAAATGACTATAATAAAAACACAATGATAGCAATGAAAACACCATAGCATTAAAGTCATACATAAAGAATAAGGCTAGTGAATTGATTTGGCATTATAAATATTACACTCACTTCACTAACCTGTTATACAATGGGCATAATTCAAATTAAAATACTCGTGAAAGAAATTAATTTACCCTACCCAATTAAACAACACAATACAAGTTCACAAAAAAATTGTTTACAAGCATTATTTGAAGAGAAAATACTTTTCATTAGTATTGGTTTTATAAAATTGAATGAGTAAAAATGTCGAAGAATACAATATCTTATTAGAGTACGAGAAAACATAAAAAATAAATAAATAAATAAAAGGTGGAAAAATGTATGTATTCTAACATTTCCTTTCACAAAATTCTAAATAGACCTATTTTCATTGCCTTCAAAATACAAAAAGACTTTCATTCCTCCAATAATCAATCCAAACTTGATTAATCTTCCATTTCATTGCCTTCAAATACAAAAATATTCCTTGTAACTTTCAAGGCAATCATCAATTCATGCTTGAGTAATCTTCTAACTTGAATACTTTTCAAAAATCTTCAAATATCGAATCACTTTTGTTTAGGATTTAATTGTCCAAAACCATTTGAGTTAGAATCCTGCACAATTAGAAAGACATTTTCAATTATTATTGACAAAGTAATAACCATTGATATAAATAAACAAACAAAAATAATGAAGAAAGGCATACAAAATTAATAATTGAGAGTAAATAGCAATTTGGGACTTGAGATACACAATAAAACATAAGGGGTAGATATATACCAAAGTCTAGCATTACATATGCAGAACTGATTCAACAATCCACTTATCTATACACCATTGGATATAGAATGACGAGTACTTGAGGGAGATTAGACACAGATTTGATAAGATCAAATTTAACAAAGGACAACACATTACAAACATGGTCATAACGACACCCAAGGTTAAACATTCATATATTTACTCTTTTATTATAATGCCATGGGATTTTGTTACACTAACTGACCACAAATACCACGCTAGCGCTTTACTCAGAAAGCCATTATAAAATTGCATGTCCAAGAAATCAACGTTTGCAGCCATTCTAATGAACTAAAAAGATAAATGACAAGCTAGAACTTATGACCTACTAGATGGCCTAATAATTTAACAGTGGCAATCACAACATTTATGGCATATTACTCTTGGAAGTTATCATATCAAAGACCTCATACCCATGACAGATGGTGCACAAGTTCAATGCTCTTCCTGTATAGATTTTAAATGGTCATCATCTCTTCTAACTTTGTTTTGGCTGGCTGCTCAGTTACATAACATGTTATGAGTAAATTTGATCAGTCAATACAACGTGGTTATCATTTTTTTTTTAAATCGATCACTTAATTATGGTGGATTTCTTGTCAGTTCAGTCTATGCATTAGACAGAAGTCATAGAACACTAAGCTAACAAGTGGGGCAAGGCAAAAACTCCGTATCTAACTATCTAAGAGTTAATTTCATTTTCTACTTTCGTTTTCACATTTGGGGTTTTTATCAAATAGCTAAAGGGCACCATATTTATAAATCAGATAAAGAGGGAAAAAAAAAAAAAAAAAAAAAAAACACGCACACGCACACACACACATATCTAAGAGTTTCTTGTACTAATTTTTCATTACGGACTTTTATCAAATAGCTAGAGGGCACTAACATATAAACTAGATAGAGAAAAAACATAACACGAATAACTAGATAGAGAGAAAATACAAGAAGGAAAAGATTTTAAAGCCTTTGTAGCATACCTTGATGAGTCATGCTTAGTTGCAATGGCAGTGTTTGGACAACCACCTCAACCAGTCTAACAAAGCAAGTAGTGAGATGATTTGTGATGAGAATGATTTGTATTTGTGAAACTTTAGTTCAAAACAATCAAAATTAGAAGATGCTGCTGAGAAGAATTTGTTATGTGAGAAGGTAGAGGGGAGTTACTAGGAGGCTGTTTGGCCAACCAAATTTGATAACTCAATTCTCAGTTTCCATAACTCATAACTCAAAAATGGTGGGACCCATAGCAAAAAAGTTGTTTGGCCAAACGATAACTCTGTTTCCATAACTCTATTTTCATCACTCAATTCTCTAATTTTTGAGTTATGAGTTATGGAAACTGAAAACAACCAAAAAATTAAGTGATGAGTGATGAGTTATGAGTTATGAGTTATGAGTGATGAGTGATGAGTGATGGAAATTGAGTGATGAAAAATGGTTGACCAAACAGGCTCTCGGTCTCTGGAAAAAAAAAAAAAAAAAAAAAAAAAAAAAAAAAAAAAAAAAAAAAAAAAGGGTTTAGAAGAGGGAAGAAGGATGGAGCGGTAAAAAAAAAAATGAATTCGAGTGTCCAAACTTTAAACAGTATAATTTGGGTTTAAGTAGTAATAATATATAAAGAGAGTAAGATATATAAAAATTTATCTTGGTTGCAAGTAACATGTATTTCTCTCTTCGTGGAAATGAATGTGAGGCACGTTCAAAAAGGTCAAGTCGAAAAGATTTGCACTAGCTAGTGTGAAAGGGCAGCAATCGTGAAATCTTGGAAAAATAGCCGTTTGTGGGTCTTAGAGCATTTTTAGTAATTTCTCCAAATTTTTGTACTGTTTAGAAAATGAACAATGACTTTTACTTTTTACTCACTTTTTCAAATACATTTTTTAACAAATTCTCTATCTTTTTTTATCTCATTAAAATATTATTTCTTCATTATTTCTTTATTATTTTTTTAATCTTACTTCGTTCATTCATAATGGTTATATTTTTCAAATTCTCAACATCTATATTTTTTAATCTTCCAACGATAATATTTTTAAATTTTCCAATAATGTTTTTTTTAACAAATATCATTGATCACTTGTTACAACGATAAAGTGGGTTGTAAGATTAATCTAATTTTATTAAGAAGTGTTACGTCAACAACATTTTTTCAATATTTTCACCAAAAAAAAAAATCATATGTGATAAGTTGTTACTAGTTTTAATTTAAATCCATCACTGAAAGTATTTTTTACTTGCAAATATTAGCTAATAACAAATTTTTACTTAAAATTTATTGTAAAAATATTATGGTAGCATTTCTCAATTTTGATTTCTTATTTCTTTATTTTATTTTTCCTTTTTCACTTTATTTTTTTCCATCCATACGTCTCTTCTTTCTTTTTCTTTTTTATCTTGTTCATATACCCACTCCTCTCTTTATGTTCACTTTTTTCACTTATTTTTTTGTTTGTCTACCTCCCTCCAGAACACCCAGCTCTTTCTCTCTCTTTCTCCTCTCGCCCTCTTCACATTTGTTCTTGTTTTTCTACTTCTTTTACTCCTGACAGTACATAGTTAATTTCTCACCACATACCTCTTGCATAATTTTACAACTCGACGGACCATCACAGACAAAAGTTCATAATATGAAAAATCTCATTTGAGAGAGGGAGAGAGAGCCAGTGGAGAAAAAAAACCAGATGGGTCTCTCTTTTTTTTCTTTTTATTGTTCTGATTTCACTTGGTTTATGAGAAAAAATTGTTTTCATGTTTGGATTGTGTTCTGCATTTTTTAGCCGTTGAGATAAAGAAGATAGAGAGCGTGAGGAAGAAAGAGAAAGTAAGGAAAGAGGAAAAAATCTTTTTTTTATTCAACCAAATGATTATTTTAAGTGATAAAAATTGTTTGAAGTTGCCACAATTTTCTCTATATCAAGAGAACTACTGTAACAATTACAAAAAAAAAATTAGAAAAATTTTGCTTTTAGAGAATCTATTGGAGCTGATTTTCTGGGTTTACTCTCCAAAAAAAATGACTTCGGCTAGTTTATTGAAGATGCTCTTAGCAGTGTCTTGTGGTCCTACTGCCCATTTGGATGGGCTTTGGCACTGAGCATTCGTAGGGCTTGTCTTAGGCTTGTCGCGTATACAGAATAAGCCCAAGTTCATCGGCCTCGCTAGCTGGTTCCCTGGGATTTAATTTCGGCTATCACATTCTTGTGCACTTCGACTAACACGTGACAACGTCAGTGGCTTTCCATGGGCCGGTTTTCTGGAACCATTTTATCCACAATTGGGTGTAAAAAGCCTGGGCGGAATATGTATGTGCTCAAACCGTTTCCCCTAATTACCCCATGGTGGAGGGTTCTTTTAACTAGTAAAATTTATGGGCCTAAGGGTTTAATTTGTCAGCCCGAACAAAACAGTTTCCCCTAATTACTCTCAAGGCTAGTGGGCTGGAGTGATGGGCTTATTAAGGTTGAATTTGTTCTCCGAAAATTTGCCACTAACATCCATCAATCCAAATTAAAATTGAAGCATCATTTTGTAATCATTTATTTTTATTTGGCAAAGATTCTTTTAGGAATTTTGGAAGCTAACAAATCGGTGATTCCATTTTTCATAGCAATACAATATATTAATAGTTTAGAACTAGATAGCTTTCGGATTTTAATGGTTATTCAAAGTACTGTAATATCATTCGATACTAGGTGTTTTTAGGCACTTTCTTTCCTTCTATTTTTTTTTAAATTATTTATAAATTTATTTTGCAAATGAAAATTGAAAACTAGTAAAAAATAAGAAATAATTGAAGGCAGTTGTATCACCGTATGGCTTGAGAATACATATTTGAATAACATTTCAAATTTTTACAACATCCATGCTATAAATACGTACAAAGTATCTAGATCAATAGGTTATTTTTTGATAATTGATAATTATGACAGAGGAAAGAGATTTGAATTACAAGGTTTGTTTTGTTTTTTTTTTTTCTGAGAAAGTGAACTACAAGGTTTTTGGTAGGACCAAATAGGTTATTGAGAACAAATTAAAAGCTAACATATAACTATGTTGCTTATCATTTAAGAAATCAATAAAATTGCTACAATTGAATATCAAAATGTCTACATTGAAAAGAAATTCTTTATATATACATATAGATTGATACGTTTCCATGCATTGCACCGATTTTCTACTAGTGTACCGATTTGTTTCTAGCGAACATAAGAATTAAAGGAAATAAAATCCATATTTGGTTACGTAGGGCAATACTTCAAGTACTCAACTCATGCCATCAACTATCGAGCATAATATATTACCATAATCCTCATATTTCCATCGATCACATACGATCATTCACCTTTTTTTAGGTATTCAGGTTTGAAAGCATGGCCATCATGTCATTTAATTAGCGAGTGATACTAAGAATGTGTTTCATTTGGGTGAAAATAGGAGGGATAGAAAATGGAAGAGAGAAAATAAATGAAATTTGTATTTAGTTGGAGGGGAAAAGGGGGAAGAAAATGTTGGGACCCGATAATTTCCTCCCCAATCCCAACTAAACTCCATCTCTCCAATTTGGGAAGAAAATATAGGATGGAAAACAATGATAAAAGCTCCTTGTTATTCCTGACAATATTACCCCTAGCATGTTCATTTTTTTTTTTAACTTTTTCCCTTCTTCTTTTTTTGTGTCTTTTTCTTATGTTGTCTCATTTTTTTTCTCTCTCTCTCTTCTCTCTTCTTCTGTGCTCATTTGTGACTTTTCTTGTTAGTTTTGGGTCTCGAATTTCTTGTGTTTTCTTTTTTTATAAAATTTTATTTAAAGAAAATGAAGGCCTCATTCATAGAATTTCATACATAAAATTTTAATAAAAATATAACGTAGTTACTTTTTGTTTTATCTAATAATAACATAATAGTAAATTTACATAAACTTTGTTTCCTATCATCTCATTTATCTTCTCAACCAAACAAAAGAGTTTTCAATCTCTGCATTTTTCTACCCCCAAACAAACACCATGAGGAAAAACTAAAATATCTTCGATCTCTTCACTTTTCTATAATTCCAACCAAACAGGTCCTAACCTCCTCTTATCATTATGGATATCAAGAATTTTCTACAAAAATTCCTCTCAATATCAGTCATAGATGCCAACAATTTTCTACAAAATCTCCTCTCAATATCAGGATTTGACTGGAAAAAAAAATGGAGAGAGAATTTGGAAAGGGGATCGAGGGTGCATATAACCCTAGATGCATTTATAAATGCTAAAATACATGTAAAGACAATATTCCAAAATGGAACATAATCTTCAACACCCTGATCTTGATTCTTGATATTGCTTCAATCTTGAATAATTTGTTCACAGTTTGCCAACGTAAACTGTAGACCCAACATTGGTTATCAAAGATATTGGTAGCATGTGTTTTGGTTGTTACAATTATTTATTTCATTTCGATTTTTTTTTTTTTTTTTTTTAACGTGACAAGTTAACTCCTTATTTCAAGTTTGGTGACAAACACGCATAATAATAAAATCTAGGCTACACGAAATAGAAAATCGTATAGTTCAACAAACTCTATACTTGTATCATTAGGCAAAGTTCACAAAAGAGTCTATTATCAATAATAAGGATTACAGTACACCCATGCTCATAAACTCTCAAAAACATACACTAAAACAACTCCTCAAATCAATACACTTAAAGGATAGTCTCACATTAACACACAACCGTACGTACATACCCTTTTTGAATGACTTGAACTCATTATTTTTAACTTAAAAAACCATAATTTTTGTGCAAAAATAGTGTATATACGGTTGTGTATAAGAGTGTGTAAATATACAACATCCTACTATTTGGTTGGCTTCTACTTAAAGGTGGTAATTAATGATAAAATATGATTAATAAAGCTGCATGAGAATCATGTAGGCTTCAGCAAAAAAAAAAAAAAAAAATGAATCATGTAGGCTGTGTGTACATTTGGCAACCGAGTAAAAGCTGGTTATTGTTTAAATTTTTTTATTTTTTATAAGTCTGACACTACTTTTTATCTCAAATTTTATTTTAAATAATTTAAGTTTTAGTATTTTAAAAATAAATTAACTTTTAACTTTTTTTTTTTTAATTTTTTTATATTTAACTTTTAACTTTATATTTCATATTATGCAAATAAACTATTAAAAATAAATAAATTTAAAGCAGACACTTAAAAAAAACACCGACATTGTGGCAGAGTATGTGAAGTACCTAAAAAAGGGTAAAAGATAAAGTTGATTAAAAAAAGAGGTAAAGTATAAAGGCCTACTTAATTGGTGTCCTTAGTGTATTGTTTAATAGATAATTTTAAGAAATTTTTTATATATATTTTATGAAAAATATTTAGTAAAAAATAAAAACACGATCAAACAATTGGTTAATTTTTTCTTTTCACATAAATTTTTTTAATTATATATTTTTTAATTAATATCTTAAATCATCCGTTAACTTTTCTCAAAATATAAAATATTGATTGAATTTGGATTTCCACCTAAAATTGATTAGGGTCAAAATTGGATTGAATTACCTTAGTCAAAAGAGTTACTATTCTTAGACACATACGACAGGAGTTTAGTTTAGATCATCCTCAATTCATAAGGCTTTTTTTTTCCTCTCTAAAACATTAAAGATAAATTAATCGTTTAATTAATATAATATAAAATTGTTAAAAGATCAATATTGTTCCGAGTGGTATTCAGAGAACTCCGCCAAACAAGCAATTTCTTGGAAGATGCGAAGAGAAACAGAAAGTGACTTTGAAACTTTGAAACTGATGGAATACAATTGCATGTGAACTGTGAAGTACCTAAAAAAGAGTGTAAAACTGTAAACCATCAGTGGTCAAAATTTGTAATAATGAAGGTGAGATTTTTGGATTGTGCAATTGCTAGGTTATTGCAGTCGGCACAATTTGCCCTCAAGACTTTTACTACTACTTTTTAAATCTAATTTTTTAATTTTTTAAAGATTTTTTTTAGCTGCTTTTAATTGCACCCAATACCACGTTTATTACATTAGTATTAGATGAATCTTGCGTCCACGTTTTCAGAGTTGCGTTTTGTTTTTTTTTTTTGGTCCGCATTTGTTGACTTTGGGAGACAAATTTTACTGTTATAAACAGTAAATACACTGTTCACGTATTATGCTGACACTGTTTATACATTAAAAAATATTAAAAATACGTCCCACGGTACTATTTACACATTTAAAAATTATTTTGTTACAGTATTTTCAGTTTTCAGTTTTCAATTTCAACAACAATAAACTCAATCCAAACGAACCCATAAGTAATTGTATCTAGGGTCCGTTTGGATACAGCTGAAAACTGAAAACTGAAACTGAAAACTGAAAAACACTGTAGCGAAATAATTTTTAAATGTGTGAATAGTATCGTGGGACCCATTTTTAATGAAAAAATTGCTGAAAAGTGAAATTTGTGAGTCCGTAAACAGTACACGATGTGCTGTGATTGGTCCAAAAAAATTTTGAAAAGTCAAAGTTTGCGGCTACTGTTTATTGAACAGTGCATGAACAGTAGCCGCAACACCCAAAACGCTCCAAAACGCGTGAAAAAAAAAAAAAAAAAAAAAAAAAAAAACAGACAAAACGCAAACGCAGTTTTTTTCAGCCGAATCCAAACGCGCTCTTAAGGGTTAAAAAACAACTACACTAAGACCTAGCCCAAAAGATGAATAAACCCACACCTGCACACCGGTTAATAACTTCAATGCTATTTTATTGTTCATTTTTTTTTTAATTATATCTTATCCAATGCTTGACTATTTTGTTGATTAACAAACACACAAATTCCAATGAACTAAGACATAAATCTCGAATTGGGATTAAAAAAATAGTCTATTAATAAACATCTTAAGAACATTAATTAATTATATATATATATATATATATATATATATATATATATATATAACCAGCTTAGAGGTTCTCTTTGAGTCTACTTAGATATAATCTAATATCTATATTTATCTCAAATCTTAATTATATTAACTATCACATATTTGCTGTTGCACACATTTCATACTCTCTTTTTTGAAAGTGTCCTTAAAATATGATTTCAGATAATTTCACAATTTTATCTAAAATTTCTTGATTTCACATTTTAAACCGAATTTGTGTTTTCAATACATATATATATATATTTCTTTTGAGAAAATTTTAATACATAATTTTAAAAATGTATGAGTGTATATCAAAATTTAACAAATCTTTAAGGATGATGTACAAGCTCCAGCACTCTCTCTCAAAAAAAAAAAAAAAAGGGAACAAGCTCCAGCACATGGTTATGTCCCATCCCATAAAGATGCTTTTAGAAAAAAGACACGGACCTGAAAGACGCGTGAAAAAAAAAAAAGTTCCCCACTAAAAAATAAGAAAGAAAAAAGTTGCCCGCTAAAAATAATAGTAGTTGCTTTTTATCTTTTTGGAAAGTTATATAAATACTCCGTAAATAGTAACTGCTGAGTCTTTTGGGTTAAAATTGCAAATTTTAAAGTTAATTTGCGTTATACTTACTGTTTGAAGTTAATTGGGAAAGTGAGGAGAGAGATTGAATTTCGGCAATGGCGTTACCGAAATTCAGCCAAAAAAGCAGGAGAGAGAATAAGGCTACCGAAATTCAATCAGAAAGCAGGAGAGAGGAGAGAGGAGAGAGAATAGCCAAAAAGCAGGAGAGAGGAGAGAGAATAACCAAAATTTTTTTTTTTCCCCCACAATTTCGGTAATGCCATTGCCGAAATTGTTGGGGAAATTTTTTTTTTTTTCCCCACAATTTCGGTAATGCCATTGCCGAAATTGTGGAGGAAAATTTTTTTTTTTTTCCCACAATTTCGGTAATCCCATTGCGGTTTCTTTTTTTTTTTTTTTTATTTATTTATTTACATTTACGGTAACGCTATTGCCAAAATAAGGGGATTGCCGAAAATGTGAAAAAAAAAGAAAAAAATGAGAAAAGGATTACGGCAACGGGATTGCCGAAATAGGAAAAAAAAATTTCCCCTGTTTCGGTAATACCATTGCCGTAAATGTAAATAAAAAATAAAAAATAAAAAAAAAAAGAAAAAGAGAAAAGGATTACAGCAATTCCATTGTCGTAATAGGAGGAAATATCTATTTCGGCAATAGCGTTGCCGTAAATGTAAATAAATAAATAAAAATTGGGAAAAAATTTAGAAAAATAATTTCCCTTATTTCGGCAATAGCGTTGCCGTAAATGTAAATAAATAAATAAAAGGAGAAAACAGCAATGGGATTGCCGAAATTGAGGAAAAATTAAAATAATTTTCCCCTAGCGTTGCCGTAAATGAAAATAAATAAATAAATAAATTAAAAAAAAAAAAAAAGAGCAATGGGATTGCCGAAAATGTGGGAAAAAAAAAAAATTTTCCCCCACAATTTCGGTAATGACATTGCCGAAATTGTGGGGGGAAAAATTTTTTTTTAAAAAAATTTTTTTTTTCCCCACAATTTCGGTAATGACATTGCCGAAATTGTGGGGGAAAAATTTTTAAAAAAAAAAAATTTTTTTTTTCCCCACAATTTCGGTAATGCCATTACCGAAATTGTGGGGAAAAAAAAAAATTTTTCCCCAACAATTTCGGCAATGGCATTACCGAAATTGTGGGAAAAAAAAATTTTTTTTTTAAAAAAATATTTCCCCACAATTTCGGCAATGTCATTACCAAAATTGTGGGGGAAAATTTTTTTTTTTCCCACATTTTCGGCAATCCCATTGCTTTTTTTTTTTTTTTTTAAATTTATTTATTTATTTATTTTCATTTACGGAAACGCTATTGTCGAAATAGGGGAAAATTATTTTAATTTTTCCTCAATTTCGGCAATCCCATTGTTGTTTTCTCCTTTTATTTATTTATTTACATTTACGGCAACGCTATTGCCGAAATAAGGGAAATTATTTTTCTAAATTTTTTCCCAATTTTTATTTATTTATTTACATTTACGGCAACGCTATTGCCGAAATAGATATTTCCTCCTATTACGACAATGGAATTGCTGTAATCCTTTTCTCTTTTTATTTTTATTTTTTTTTTATTTTTTATTTTTTATTTACATTTACGGCAATGGTATTACCGAAACAGGGGAAATTTTTTTTTCCTATTTCGGCAATCCCGTTGCCGTAATCCTTTTCTCATTTTTTTCTTTTTTTTTTTCACATTTTCGGCAATCCCCTTATTTCGGCAATAGCGTTACCGTAAATGTAAATAAATAAATAAAAAAAAAAAAAAGAGAAACCGCAATGGGATAATCGAAATTGTGGGAAAAAAAAAAATTTTTTTCCTCCACAATTTCGGCAATGGCATTACCGAAATTGTGGGGAAAAAAAAAAATTTCCCCAACAATTTCGGCAATGGCATTACCGAAATTATGGGGGAAAAAAAAAATTTTTTGGTTATTCTCTCTCCTCTCTCCTGCTTTTTGGCTATTCTCTCTCCTCTCTCCTCTCTCCTCTCTCCTCTCTCCTCTCTCCTGCTTTTTGATTGAATTTCGGTAGCCTTATTCTCTCTCCTGCTTTTTTGGCTGAATTTCGGCAACGCCATTGCCGAAATTCAATCTCTCTCCTCACTTTCCCAATTAACTTCAAACAGTAGGTATAACGCAAATTAACTTTAAAATTTGCAATTTTAACCCAAAAGACTCAGTAACTGCTATTCTTTATCGTCACAATTCTTCTCTACTTCCCAAATACTTCCAGCATATTTGTGACTTTCTTGAGTACAGAAGAAAACATGGCTGCTGAGGCTATCGTTACTGAATTTGCTAAGGGAATACTAGGAAATCTGTTAACACTGGTTACTGACCAGATTGGCCTTGCTTGGAGCTTCGAGGATGAGCTGAAACGGCTTCGCGAGAATGTAGAGATGGTTCAAGCTTTGCTGGCCGATGCAGAGAAAAGGCAAGTGGAAGAAGAGAGCGTGAGGCTTTGGCTGCAGAGGCTTAAAGATGTTGCTTATGATGCTGATGACGTGCTAGATGAGCATGCTTACGAGCTTCTTTGGCGAAAGGCAGAGATCCAAAACCAAAAGAAGAGAAAGGTATGCTTCTCTTCACTTTCAGAACCCATTGCATTCAGTTTCAAGATGGCCAACAAAGTTAAGACTATTGCTGATTCACTAAAAGAGATTTATGATCGAGCAATAAATGAAATTCGACTTATTAGAGCCGAATCAATAAACGCTAATCTTGATACTATGCTAAACCGAGAGACAAACTGCTTTATCGATGATTCAGAAGTTGTAGGAAGGGAAGACCGTGTTTCAGAAATAGTGAAGTTAGTGACAAATACAACTAGTGAAAAACTCAGAGTCATTCCCATAGTAGGAATGGCGGGTTTGGGGAAAACAACTGTAGCAAAACTGGTCTACAACCACGGGCTAGTAAAGAGTCATTTCAATAAGAAAATATGGGTATGTGTGTCCGATGATTTTGATGAAAAAAAAATTTTAAGAGGCATTCTAGAATCACTTACAGGTAACTCAAGTCTATCAGATTTAGAAACAAACAATGCAATACTTGAAAAACTTAAAAAAGAGTTGGAGGGAGGAAGATATCTTCTAGTCCTTGATGATGTATGGAATGAAAAGTCAAATAAATGGGATACTTTAATAACTTCTTTGTTGGGAATTACTTCAAATATTGGAAACAACATTATTGTAACGACCCGTAAAGACAATGTGGCAAATATCACGGGGGCACTTTCCCAATGTCACTTGGAAAAACTTTCAGATGATGAATGTTGGTCCATAATCAAGAAAAAAGTATCTCCTAATGAAAGAGTTCCACTAACTCCAGATTTGAAGGTTATTGGAAGGGATATTGCCAAAAAATGTGGAGGGGTTCCATTAGCTGCAAAAGTCCTAGGAGGGATGATGTGTCGTAAAAAAGAGAAAGGTGAATGGTTAGCCATTCGAGATAATGAAATTTGGAATTCCGAAGATGGTAGCAATGAAATGCTACAAATATTAAAATTGAGCTTCAATTGTCTTCCATCACCATCTCTTAAACAATGCTTCGCATATTGTTCAATTTTTCCTAAAGATCATGAGATTAAAAAGGAAGAATTAATTCAGCTTTGGATGGCGGAAGGGTTCCTTCAACCATCTCAAGGAAGTAGTTCTGTGATGGAGGATATTGGTAACAAGTATTTTGATATCTTGTTAACAAATTCCTTATTCCAGGATGTGGAAAAGGATGATTGTGGTAATGTTAAGAGTTGTAAGATGCATGATTTGGTACATGATCTTGCCCTCTCAATTTCAAAATTTGAAACTTTGATTTTGAAGGAGGAATCACAAGATAATATCAATCATGTACAGGATAACATCAGTCATGTACGGCGTTTATTAATCCAACATGATGGGGAAATGGTACAAAAAATTCCACTTTCAGATGACCAAGTTCGGAGAGTGCGCACGCTTGTTTCAGAATATGCTATGTTTGGAAACATATTGTCAGATTTTAAATGCCTGCGTGTTCTAAAATTATCTGGGGTTCGAAAATTACCTGGGGTTACACATTATTATGGGTATAGAATAACAACCTTACCAGACTCAATTGGTTGCTTGGTACACTTGAGGCTTCTCCACATCTCAAAGACCAAAATCGAAGCATTACCAAACTCCATCACCAAGCTCTACAATTTGCAAACTTTAAGAATTGAAGGCTGCAATTATCTCAAAGAGCTTCCAAAAGATCTAAAAAAATTGGATAACTTGAGGCATATTTATATTGATTGTTATGAAAAGATCAACCGAACACCAAAAGATATGGGGAATTTGAATTGTCTACGAACATTGTCATTTTTCATTGTGGGTCAAGATGCAGGTGAGCAGATCAAGGAATTGGGATGCTTGAATCAACTCAGTGGAGAATTAGACATTACGCATCTAGAGAATGTGAGAGATCAAGAAGAAGCTAGAAGTGCAAATTTAGCAATAAAGGCGAAAATGAACAAGTTAAGATTTCACTGGAGTCGTCGAGGTAGAGAAGTCAACCATTGTAATGAGGAAGAAGTGTTGGAAGGCCTCCGTCCTCATCAAAATTTGAAATCCATAACAATTAAAGGCTTTGGTGGAAAGAAATTCCCATCATGGATGTCGCTTTTTGACAATTTGATCGAGATAAATTTAGATGGGTGCAACAAATGTGAACGAGTTCCCACCCTCGGGCATCTACCCTGCCTTAAGGCTCTACAAATTCACGAAATGAATGACGTGAAATGTATTGGAGTTGAGTTTTACGGCATGTGCAGTAATGTATTGTTCCCGTCATTAAGAACACTCGCAATTCTAGGTATGAACAACCTAGTGGAGTGGAAGGATGCACTAGAGGAGGTGACATCAGCACGTGTAGTGTTTCCTTGCCTTGAGGTTGATCATTCAAAGATGTCCTGAAATGAGGAGTGCCCCATGTCATTTTCCGTTTCTACAGAAATTAGACTTCTGGAGGGTCGACAGCACGGCTTTGGAAAGGATTAGCAGCAATCTTACCACACTCAAGTCCGCCCATATTTGGGAAGTGTCAGGACTTACTTTTGTGCCAGAGCAACTTTTCTGTAACTCTCTCCAATCACTCCATATAGAAGATTGTGGGGAACTGAGTTATATACCGGACACCTCGCAACCCCTCATTTCCCTCGAGCATTTGACAATAGAATATTGTCCTAAGCTGAAGTGTTTTCCACGTATACAAGGTCTACAAGGTCTACGCCGCTTGATTATAAGAACGTGTGGGTTTGAAGTTCTACCTACTCAGGTACAATTATGTACGTCTCTCTCACAATTGGTTATAGTCAATTGTCCTAATCTGAAATCACTTCCAGATCTACAAGAATTCCATTCTCTTGCCGAATTAGACATCTACGGTTGTCATAATCTCAAATCAATTCCAGATCTAGGAGAGTTGTGCTTTCTTAGAACTTTACGAATTGGACATTGCAGCAACATCACGCGTCTGCCAGAGGGGTCATTAAAATGCTTGAAGAGTTTGCAGATTGGTAGGTATTGTGAGGAGCTGGATGTTTTCCCCAGTCTCAATTTCATCCAACACTCTCATACGACGCTCGAATATCTAGTATTGGAAGGATGGGCTAAACTCAACTCTCTCCCGGGCGAAATTCAACATTTCACTGCCCTTGAAACTCTGATTATCGATAGCTTTGATGGAATAGAAACTTTACCTGAGTGGTTGGGCAACCTTTCTTCCCTTAAAAAACTCTATATCAGGGAGTGCAATTCCCTGATGTATCTGCCCACAACACGCCTCATCAAATTAGAAGAACTATATATTGGGGCATGCTCCAAGTTAAAGGAAAGATGTGTAGAGGGGAGCGGGGAAGAGTGGTTGAAGATTGCCCACATTCCAGAGATAGACATGTAAGTTTTCTGATACCTCAAATCCTCTTCTCATATACTCTCATTTGAATGAACAAATTATATATATTATTCATAGTCAACCCTAATTTCTTTATTCCTCTTTTCACTTTCCCAAATAGACAATCATCATCATGGTAATTTCCCAATTTCAGCATCCCCAGTCACAGGAATAATGTGGTAATTTCATCTAAACCTGATCTCCTCCTCTTCTTTTCTAGTAAACCTTTTTTTTAAGGAACCAAATATAAAATGATGTGCTTGTAGGTTATTCCGTGGTGATAATGCAACTGGGGAAAGACCTGAAATGCATTAATGTGCAAAATAAGTTCAGGTACTTCAATTTCTTTTTTCTTTTCCAACATAACAGAAAGCTGTAGAGTTGTAGTTCACATAACATTCACAGTCTTTGCATTGTATTATGCTCTTATCAGGTCCAATGGAAGCATCACTTTGTACTATCATCATGCTTCTAATCTATCGCTGTTCCAAAGTAGCTCAATGGTACAGTGGTTGCCGTTAACTGATTGGTTGTAGGTTCAAATCCTACGTGGGGAGATTTGATTCATTTGCTTTTGACTGTTATTGATAGGTAACCTGTTCCTATGTCTTTGTTTCTATTGCATTCTATACCAACAACACTCATAATATCTAATCTTTAAAATCAAGATTTATAACATCTGCCACGGTTAGAAAAAATTGTGAGAGAAAAAGAAAGCTAAAGAAGATGGGTGATTTTTTTTAGTGGAAATTATGTCATATTGAATAATAGACATTTATATACTAAATGCAAATAGGGATAACAAAAACATCATCTTTCTAGCTAAACCTTGTGAAAGCAGTAAGCGTTGAATATATATATATTTATATATATCCATGGGTGGTACTCTGCATTTTCTATTATTCTTGCAGTGACCTGAGCTATAGTTTTCAAATTGTTAGTTGAAGGTATCTTATTTTGATTATCTTAAAGCTTTGCTGGACTGGTGGGACAACTTTTCCTTTCCTGAGGAGCTAATTTCTGGAGCAAATAATGGAAGAAGCGCAATCCATGCCAATAGAGATGCTCTCTGTTGCTAGCTAAGTGGAAGGTCTGCCAAAGTGGTTGGAAATTTGTTAGAATTTACTACTATCTGATGCTCACTTTTCAAAAAAAGCTGAATATTTCGTACTGTTTGCTGCCAGATTGGTTAAATGATGGACATAGACAATCCAGGAATTTTGTAATGCCGGGGTTTTGATATGATTCCTATCTTGTTGAAGTTCATTAAAATTTGTGAGTTTCCTCCAGTCTCATGTTTTTCTCTTCTGATGTATCCCTCTTAACTAAACATAACCTTCAGATTTCTCTATTTTGTGTACTTGCTAGATTTCTTGAATTTATAAAAACTGTGCTTACAATGCAATAGAACAAAATGACTGTGTTCCTAAAGATTATTGAACTTAATAAGTCAGGCACCATCCTTTACTTCTAATATTTCATTCTTCTTTGTTATGTTCAAAATTTGTGGCAAATTGATGTCAGTCAGAGCTTGAGGACCCTGCACATGTTATGATTGTCATTGAAGTTGGATTCTTGAAGGTTTTATTAATCTATCTTTTTCTATGCTGCTCATTTTTTGATTTTTTCTTATGCATCTTCTATGCATTGGAATGAAATCATGTATCCTGGTGATTTTCTCTCACACGTTTAAGACTATAGATGAGCTCAATGATAGATATTTGGAAAACTGTAATGAATGTTTTATATCTACTTTTGGTTTATGTGCAATTGTATTGTTGTTTTCATTTTTTTTTTTTTTTTTTTTTTTTTTTTGAGAAAGTATTGTTGTTTTCATTAGACATTGAATCTGCATCACTGTTTCAGTTTAATGCCTAGATGTTAGGACTAAAGATCGATTTCTGTTGGACAAGGCTAAATGCTTAGGGATTTTATGCTTACCTCAAGTCTCTGCCTCATACTTCAACACACAGCACCATAATAATTAAAAGTTAAAACCACAAATTAGAAAGAATGGAATTTTTGTTCTTTTGTAGTTGGGGAACCTTTCATTTATACATCATCTGTTTGTTAACAGTTGCAAGAAGCCAGAACTTCTACCAGCACTGGATGTGGTGGAATGCCTCGTCAATTTAAAGATGCCAGTTATTTTTCAATGTTCCAATAAACGGTCACATTTGATCAACAGGCTCTCAATCTATTTCATCCCCTTCAAACTTCAAACAGCTGACAAAGGATTTGAGCAAAGCATTGTGAAATTCTGTCATTTGACTTGTCTGTAAATGACATGTTTAATGTCCCCAAGAAAGAGGAACAACTTGAGATTCAAGTCAAAAGGGAGCATCTTTTCATTTTATGTCTGATATCAAGTTCCAAATTTTTGGTAAGCCATCTTCGTTTTAACCTCTCTGAAATTTCTGGTTGCTGGCCAATTGGACTATTATTGCGTCTATATCTGCAAATGTTTACAAGTTTACTCTACATGATAGCACTACTACCTTTGTCAACCAACAAAATATCAAGTGAGTCCAAGTTTTCCAGCTTTTACATTCCATCTCGTATGTACTTAGCAATGGATCTTTTCTAATAAACTGAATTCCAGTATGTCATCTACCCATTGAATCTTTTTTTTATTCTGGGTTATGGTTGGCTAACCTAGGGACCTCTTTTTGCATCAACATCTGAACTTAGCCGCACTCTAAGGTATATATCTGCCCAAATAATTCCCAAATAATTTCTTCATATCTTTCTAGCTTCAATTAATGTCAGTTTTGTTCTTCTCTTCTTGTAAGCTTTTCCTTAATGAAAGGGCCAATTGGTTTGGATGCTCCAATTCAAGAATGTGTTGGAAGAACAGTTCTTAATAGTAAGCAGATAAGGTAATGGACATATAACTTTTATTGGCTATTATTCAAAAATTACCATTTGGTTTAAAATTTCATTTTGTTACTCAGAAATGATTTGAAAGTTTTACACATTAAGTCATGTATGAGTATGGATATAAAAACAGTGAATGGCCACTCTCCCACAAGATTTTGATGACTTCCCTAACCGATTAGAGGAGGGCAAGATCCATGACATACTCCAACAGTGTGGCAGGATGGCATATTCTTGTTTCAATTGGGCTGGTGCAATTACAATGAACTTGCCACTTGAGAAGCTACACATATTCACGAGTATGGTGGCTTCTTAAAAGCTTTTTGAATTTCTGCATTTTGGTAAGCTATGGTTCTTGTGAATAAGTTGGTTAGATTCCTTGAAATTGATTGTGGACGATGCTAACCAAAATTAGCTACACAGATTCCTAACAGTTCATCCGCTTATCAAATCTTATTCTGTTATTGTCGCCTCACCTAGAGCCCTTTGTTCTAGTGACTTCAACACTTCAATGCTTGCTAAGGTATGAATTTGATGGTTAGCCATCTTGCACGCTTGATTGATTGTCAAAATTGTTCCACAGAAAATTACTTCTACATATCTTTGCCAGAGAAATATAACATACTAGCTTCATTTATGGATTTTTACATGTCTGTTACAGCCTTCTGTTCTTGTCAATCTTGTTGTCTTAACTAAGAGGCCAACCCGTTTGGGTGCTTCAATTCATACAAGAGTTTGAAGGATATTAGCCTACGGTGACTGGATAAGGTAATGAACATATGTCTCTGTAAATTGACTTTTATTTGCAATCAATTAGTACCATTTTATAAAAAAATTAATTGTATTACTCAGAAATATGAGCTAAAAACTCCTATTAATTAAGTCAGTCATGACAAAAATATCTTACTGTGCTATTATATAATTTTCATAACCAACTGTATACTTCCTGTATACTGCGGGTGATTCCTATTTTGGTCTCAATAAAGCTTATTACTTATAAAAAAAAAAAAAATTGTAGTTCCTACACTAAAAACCTTATTGTCAATGAATAGTTGAAACAAGATACAGTATGTAGTTTTCCTGGAAAAAGATAGAACATACATGTATGAAAGCTAAATCTAAATTGCTTACATAAACTAATTTTGCAGTGATAGTTGCTAATTACTAATCAAGGCTGAAAAACTTTATGCCTGGTCAATATTTTGAGACCTGAGCTTTACCATTAATAACTCTGTTACTTTATCTTGTAGCCTAAACAACCCACTAGCAAATTTAATTTTATCTGATATCAACTTCACACAATTTTTGGTAAGCCATATTACATTTGATAATACTAGCTTCACTTAATTGAGTTTCACATGTCTGTTACGGTCTTCTCTTCTCATCGGTCTTGCTGTCTTAACTAAGAGGATATGCTGCTTGGGCGATCTAGTTCATTCAAAAGTTCTAAAAGAACTAGCCTACACTGCGTGGCTAAGGCAATGAACATATGTCTCTGTAATCTGACTGTTATTTGCAATTATTCAATTAGTACCATTAGGTTTAGAATTGATTGTATTACTCAGAAATATGACTTAAAATTTCCATCAATGAAGTCAGCCATGACTAAAATATCTTACTGTGTTTTAATCCAATTTCAGTTGTAGCTCCTACACTAAAAGCCTCACCGTCAGTGATAAGTTGAAACAAGATACAGTGTGCAAAAAAAGATAGAACATACAAGTATGAATGCTAAATCTTAAATGTCTCACATTACTAATTTTGCAGTCTACCCCAAAACAAAGCAGCAATAGCTGCTAATTTCTAAACAAGGCTGAACAACTTTATGCCTAGTCAACATTTTGAGCTTTAAGCTTTGCCATTAATAACTATGTTACTTTATCCTAAAACCCAAAACAACCACTAGCACATTTTATTATATTCTTCCCGTGATTAAATTTATGTTGAATATTTGTTTATACAGGTCCTGAAGTTGTCTGATTTGCTACAATCTCAATTATATTTAAACTTCACTTGTTGAAAGCTGATGTCACTTGCTGATACTCACTCTTTAGTGCCATTCTGCTCTTCAATTCTTTGGGTTGATATCTTGGAAAACATCAAAAGCTAATGGCAATTGCATCTGAATGTGAAGTGTGGTGGTCAGTAGAGAAGTCATTGCTGCATGTATATAAGACTGCAATCTGGAAAATAGGTGACCTCATCTGCTGTGACAATAGAAAGAGTTCTCGAAGACCTGACTTAGATACTAAAGGTATACCTTCTGTCATTGTTACAGGTTTTACATTGTCATATTTTACTTTTAAAAGAATTAACTATTGTTATTTAATGTCTTCTCCTTTGTCATTTGGTTTAACCATTGACATTTTAGAACATAAAGAAATGTCTTTTGTATGTTTTTGTGTACCTCGTGATGTTATTGTTGTGATAGAAGAAGCTCTAATACTGATTTGGTTGGCTTGGTTGGCAGCCTCGTATATGCAGTAGTATGCACTCGGCCCAACATTTCTCAAGCTGTCAGTGTCAACGTGGAACCTAGTCCTTATATGCAGGATTAGGATAAAGGTCATTGACAAGTTGTTAAATGGATCTTGAGATGTATTTTGGGAATGCTGATTTGGGTTTGAAGTTTGAGAGATATGAATCTGTGGGAAGACACTTAGCTAGATATGTTGATTCAGACTATGTTGGAGATCTAGATAATCTATGTTCTACTACGAAGCTAGAGGTTGACTTGCAGTGAGTCGGAGGTCAATACTGCAGTCAAATATTTCATTGTCAACCATTGAAGTTGTTGAATACATGGCTATGATTTAAAGCTATCAAGGAGTTTATTTGGCCACAAAATTTGATTGAAGACTTTGGGAATCATCAGGAGCATGATCTTGAAATTCAACATAACTAGGAGTTCTATTTGACTTTAACGACTTTTATATGTATGTTACTTTAGGTAAAGAGAGGGCTGCAGTGCTGTGCAAAAATTAGAGTAGAAAAACTTTTCTTTAGGTGAAGCTTTAAACTTTGTATTTCTAAGAGTTTTTAGGGGTGTATTTGGGGTTTGGGTTTTGTGAAAGTGACTTTGTGCCTTTTTTGTAATCTCCATAATTGATTAATGAAATTTTGTCCACACCATCATCCATGGATGTAGGTTATTGCTAATCCACGTAAATCCTTGTTTTTGTGAATGTCTATTTTTCTTCTAGGTTTCTTCATTTCTATTATTTGTTTGGAGATCTTTCTAAAATCCAAACCAGTTTTCACGACTAATCTTGTATAGGAGTGCTATCTAGAGGTCGTTTCCCACAACAGTTATTTGCAAAATAATTTGCTATATCTATAGAATAACTTATCATCAATCATCAACATTCTCATAGTCCAGTTTTCTCTCACGAAGTTACGATCTAATGTGGGTTATTGTTTAGTTTCCCTACCTTTATATCCAAGAGCTTATAAGTTTTAGTTCTTTAGTATTTTGTTTAAACCTTATGCCACCATATGTAGGCATTGAAATATCTGTTGTCACTATAATGTATTTTGTATTTTAGTTATAAACTAATCACCACCTAGATACCATCATTCACTTCTCAAAAAAAAAAAAAAAGATATCATCATTCGGTTCTAATGATGTGGTCCATCAATTAGTCCAAGTTTTAACTAATTAGGATCACATAGAATCCCATTACTAAGTTCCAAATGATGTGGTCCATCAATTGGTCATGGTTTTAACTAATTAGGATCACATAGAAAGATACATCCTTTATACTCTCGATAACATCATATGCGCTGGAGGTAGTGTTATTATATCACCATCCAGCTAGGTCCATTCTGGCTAGACTTGATTACCAAGGAGTCCATCTTATAGCTTATTAAGGTAAGAATTAATACTTGCATGATTGTTTCTAAAAAGTATAGGCATCTTTTCATGTAGGCATCTTTTCATGAAAGATGGATTGATCCACATTGTCTCTCAAAATTGAAACTATCTTGTTTACTCTTTGATGTTCCAAATCTTTGAGAGAGTTGTTCTAGCAAAGCTAGTTTTTAGTGGCGTTGGGGGTCGAGTGGGACTAAACTTTGTCAAGCAGACTCCATATATACTGAATCCAATTTTGTTACAATTGTTGTGAAAGCAGAAGTTCTTAATAAGCTGTAATGGTGAATTAGCTGTGTAAAAAAATTGAGTTTTAGAATTGACTTTTCCTACTTGTCCTCTTGCCAAACAGCTAATTTAGGTTTTGTATTTTATTTTTAAAGTTTAGAGGATGTATAGAGGCTGGATAGTGGCCACAATTTTGTCAAAAGCGTTGCAAGAAATCAAATATTGCTTTTGGAAAAATATTTAAAATAAAAATATAAAATTAAACACTGTGTATATATAGTTGCTTCTTGGATTATTTTGATGATCAAAGTATGACCAGGCAGACATATAGGCTTGTACAGATTATGAATATGTTACTCCTGGAATTTTTGAAATTGGAGTGATGAACTTAAATACGTAGTCAAAACATTGTGTATATATAGATTGTACTAATAAATGTGAGCCTGCCAAATCTTGTACAATACCAAGAACACAATATATTCTTTCAAACTGGTATTAACCCTAACAAAGAACACTCACTTGGTTGGTTGGATTAAGTGTGGTTAAATAAGTCGATAATGACACACACGATCTTCCTATTGAGGGTTAAAGCACAAGTCTCCAAACTTGTCAATATATATATATATATATATATATATATATATATATAGATCCTATCTTTTCACTAATACATTGAAAGAAACTATTAAAAATACTGAGCAATATCTTTTACCTTTTATTTTGGATGAGATTATAGTTGTTTATTTTATTTTATTTTATATAGAGTTTCAACCTATGGCGTATGCTTCTGATAATAGCTATTTATTATCAAACTAAGACACTAGTCGATTTTTGGTGTAGGCGAAAATTAAACCTCAAATCTTTTATTTGATCATTAGAGACTTTACTCGTTAAGCTAATTGGAACCCATGATGAGATTATAGTTAGATCCTCATAATTACGGTTTTTTTTTTTTTTTTTTCATGGCCTTTAATTTGTGAGTGACACAACACCCCTTAAAATTGCCGAGGATTTTCTACAAAAATCCCTCTCAATAAGGTTTTGATTGGATTAAAGGAATGTGGAAGGCAGTGCCGACTCGATGCTAGAAGTAATTGATGCAGTCACCTAAGGCCCCAAGCAAAAAAAGGCCCCCAATTTTAACTAATAGGATTATTTTTTTCATTGTAATAGTATTAAGTAAGTCCAAATATTAACCAATAAATAAAATAATTTTTTTTATCAAATGAAAAACAAACAAAAAAGAGAGCGAGAAATGCTACGTTCACAATACTTTTACAACAAATCCTAAGTAGTAAAGTTGTTACAAGCTGTTATTGATAGCAAAAAAAATAATTTTAGTGATGGATTCAAATAGAAAACAAGAAGCAACTTAACATTTAGGATTTGTGAAAACTCACTTAGTGTGTAAAACACTAGTGAATGTTTAGACCCCCAATTTCAAAATTACCAACACAAGCTTATATTCAAACAATATATGTGCGGAATGATGAATATAAGCTATACCCAAACAAGCAACCAACTCTAAGTCATAATTTAATCACAACACAGCAATAATTAAAAGCAAAGAGTAAGGGTTAGAGAGAAGCAAACACAAGATAACATCAACACGTGTTATCGAAGAGGAAACCGAAAAACTCGGTGAAAAACCTCTCCGCCATCCTCCATGCTGTAAAATGATCCACTAGAAAATCAGTTGGGATACATGAATAACAATAGACCCTCCAAGCCTAATCTACCCGATGCACCTAAACCCTCCAAGTTTCTTGCTCCAATAGGCCGGGTTACGCTTAACCTTGTCTTCTCTAACTTACCGGATCCTGCAATAAGCCCATTGTATCAACCAAAATGAATTGGTTCTCTCTTGAATTGCTTCCCAAACACCAAGAACCTTCTCACTGATACGAATATAGTGAGGTAAGGATTTGGCTATAGATCCTCTCAAGAGTATGACAATGGAGAGGGTGAGAGTAGAGGAATTTTGGAGAATCAAAAGTATAAGATTATGGATGAATCAATCTTATTGTTCTCTAGGGTTTATCTCTCAAAATTCTCTCTGGAAGCTCTCTACATTTCGTGGGTATAAGGGTATTTATAGTAAAGTATGAGGAGGAATGTGAAAAGTCATTTTTTCTGCAAAATAGGGTGCACTGACAAGTCACTCGCGACTGGGACAAGTCGCGAGTTCCAGTTGCCAGTGAACAAAAAAGCCAAATTGTACTTTTTGTCCTGTAGTGATCTAGTTATCCTGACCCTTCAACTTCCTACATGCTTCACACGTGTGCTGGATTCTGGTGAGTCACCACTCGCGAGTCAGTCGCTAGAAGCCTCTTGATTGCACACACTTGATCAATTCTTCACATTCTCTTACACACAACCCTTACATTATTCCCAACTAAATACAAGATTTCTAAATGCTGAATTACAAACAAATTTGACAGGGAATAAAACCAACACATAGTTGAATAAATTCAACTTTACAATTTGTTGTGAAAAATATTGTGAATGTAGCACTTCTTAAAAAAAAAAAGAGCAATACACAAAAAAATTTATAACATTTTTCACAATAGTTAAGTTAGCAAACTTTTACTAGTTTTTATCTAGGTCCACCACTAACATCACTTTTTTACTTACCACTATCAATTTGTCGCATCAACAAATGTAAAAATGTTTTGTCAACTTGTTTGTGTCTATTTCTAAAAAATAAAAAATAAAAAAAAACGTGATTCATGTTAATTACTAGTAATTTAATATATAAAACATGATAATCAATCTCCGCTTTAGGCCATCAAATGCATCAAGCCACCCCTGGAGGGAGGTGATCATAAAACCTAGATTTATTCACAGATGCCAAAATACATGTAGAAACAATATTCCAAAATGGAACATAATCTTCTAACATTGCCAATAAAGATACCAAAATTCAACTTGGGGTACTACAGTAAGAGATACGAATACAACGGTTTCAAAGTCTTTGAAGGGCACTTAAAGAGCCAACAATTAGCTAAAAATACAGTCACTAAGTTGTAAGTTCTTTAGGTTTGATTTTCAAATCCACCCCACCCAAAAAAAAAAAAAAAATCTATTTATCAGTATTGCAAGATCCAACAATAGGTTCACTGGAATGGAAAACACACTCATTGAGAAATCGACAGCTGTGATTTGGTATTTTTCTGGAAATGTTTGTATGGCACCCCGCTGACGCATATCCCACAGTTTGGCAGTTCCATTATCAGATCCACTGACAACAAGTGGTGGCCCTCTCCGAGAAGGACAGCATGAATTCACAAACGAGGAGTGTTCTGCCATTTTCTTGATTTGTTTTCCTGTTTCAACATTCAGTGCTCTTAGATCCTACGTGATGCTTGGGTCTTGTCCATTTAGTTTTAGCATTTGATTGGTGAGTCTGGATAAAAATTTGGATTATGTGCTATAATAAATAATTGCACTATTTTTTTTTCCATGAATCTCGGCATCTCACTGGTTTGCGACTAATTTAAATTTTAAAATATAATTAATATAAATTTCAGTTAGATTAATATATATATATATATATATATTTATTTATTTATTTATGAAAGTTCACTTGAGGATTAATCTTTGAATGTGTTAAATGTCTTATAAGCTTCAATTTTACCCTAATTTTATGCCGGAGTTTCTCTTCAATTTTAAACTATAAGTATATTTATATGAGAAGTGCTGCGTCTACAACATTTTTATAACATTTTCACAACAAATCATGGGTGGTTAATTGTTATTGGTTCAAATTTAAATTTAGTACTGAGATTACTTTTTTAACCCAACAATAACAACCGGTAATAACTTGTTATTTAGGATTTGTTGTAAAAATATTGTAGACATATCATTTCTCTATTTAAAAATACTTCAAACCCGGTAGCATGTTTCCAGGGTGATTTTGTTATAACCTTATTGTAACTCTGTTGGTCAAGAGAAGTAATGCAAATTTCTACCGTCGAATTAAAAAAAAAAAAAAAAAATCTTTTACTAAAATTATTGTTAACTCAAATATAAATTTCAATGAGAATTTTACTATACTTTAGAAAACAGTTTATGAATTTTCAGAAGAATTTTATATTAAATGATTTTTTTAGGTTATTTGAAAAATATAAAGTGGTAATATTAATATCAATATTTTCCCCCTTAAAAGTATTGTATAATTTCATTCTCCATATTTAATAAATTTATCACTAGCCATTCATAAATCTAACCATATACTATAAAAATATTTGAATTAGGTAAGATTTAATGTGATGCTAGATCTTCTTCATTTAGTTATAGCATTTGATTGGTGAGTCTTGAGAACAATTCAAATTATGACTAGTTTATAATATCATTTAGATGGAAGTTCAACAAAGGATTAAACTAATTTTATTATAATTTTGTATCAAATGTTGTAAGGTAGATTTCAATTCTACTCTAACTTTATGCCAAGTTTCTCTTCAATCTAAAATTATTTTTAAGTCCATTTAAAAGTACATCGGGCTCATTTAAGATTAATTCCAACTCATTTGAAACTAATTTAAATTCTTTTTCCAAAACTTATAGTTAACTCAAATATAAATTTTAATGAGAAATTTTTTAATACTTTAGGAAATTGATTATACATTTTCAGTAGATTTTAATAATAAATGACTTTTTTTTTATCGTTTATTTGGAAAAATATTATAAACACCAACAACATTGTATTACAATAAAAAAAAAATTCATTAAAAATTAAATAAATAAATAAATAGTTCAACAAAATATAATTTTTTATATTAAAATATATCATGTGTAGTGACAAATAATAACAAATATAACGGCGTTAAAAAATCTCAAACTCTTTCTTTTTCTTCTATCTTTTGCCCTGGCTCGCAGGAAACCCCAATGGTTTCATATCTCATCTCGCCGTCGAGAAGATATTTGACTTCTAAAATCCCTTTCCTTCCGATTGCAAAGTGAAATCAAAACGTTTCATAATTACGAAAATAACCCGACGGATTGTCGATTTTACTGAAGCAACAATTTTCGAGATTGGAGGTGAGAAGTCTGAAGAAATCTGAAGAAATCGGTTTTTTTTTTTATTTTACTGAGGCAATGAACATTTGTCTCTGTAAGCTTAATTTTATTTGCAATTATTCAATTAGTACCATTTGGTTTAGAAATTGATTGTATTACTCAGAAATATGACTTAAAACTTCCATCAATGAAGTCAGCCGTGACTGAGTTAAAAGCCTCACTGTCAGTGATAAGTTGAAACAAGATACAGTAGCAGTTTTTTTGGGAAAAGATAGAACATACAGGTATGAGTGCTAAATCTAAAATGCTTACATTAATAATTTTGCAGCCTACCCAAAAACAAAACAGGAATAGCTGCTAATTGCTAATCAAGGTTGAACAACTTTATGCCTAGTCAAAATTTTGAGCTTTAAGCTTTGCTACGGCTAACTGTGTTACTGTATCTTGTAACCCAAAACACCCACTAGCACATTTAATTATATTCTTACAATGGTTAAATTTATGTTGATTATTTGTTTATATAGGTCCTGAAGTTGACTGATTTGCTAAAATCTCAGGTAAATTTTAACTTGTTGAAAGCTAAAGTCAGTTGCATCTGAGAGTAGTTGAAAGCTAGTGTCACTTGCTGATACTCTTTAATTTTGTTCTGTTCAATTCTTTTTGCTGGTATCTTGGAAAACATCAAAAGCTAATGGCAATTCATCTGGATGTGAAGTGCAGTGGTCAGTTGAGAAATCATTGCTGCATGTATTTAAGACTCCAATCTGGAAAATAGGTGACCTCATCTGCTGCGACAATATAAGGGGTTCTCTAAGACCTGACTTAGATACTAAAGGCATACCTTCTGTCATTGTTACAGTTTTTTCATTGTCATATTTTACTTGTAAAAGAATAACTAGTGTTATTTAATGTCCTTTCTTTTGTCATTCAGTCTAACCATTGAAATTGTAGAATATCAAGTAATGTCTTTTGTGTACCTTGTGCTGTTATTGTTGTGATAGAAGAATCTAATACCAATTTGGTTGGCAGCCTCATATATGCAATGGTACGCACTCAACCCAGCATTTAAAAATCTGCCAATATGGCTAGTCGTTATATGCAAAATTCTGGGAAAGTTCCTTGGCAGTTGTTAAATGGATCTTGAGATATGTTTGGGAATGCTGATTTGGGTTCGAAGTTTGAGAGAAATTTGTTGAAAGACACGTAGCTATATATGTTGATTCTAACTATGTAGGTTGATGATGCAAAAATCGTCAGTTGAGATGATCTTCCGAAAGAAAGATGGTCCAAGATCGTCCAAAGCCCTGCAAGGTGAAAGTGAAGAATGGAAGAAGTGGAGATCATCGGTGTGGTGCCTGCCATAAGGCCTTCAATGATAAAGTCAGACAACTGAGAGAGAAAAGAGGGCTCAATATCAAAGTATTATAATATATGGGTTAGAACTGAGTACCTCTCCAGGTTCTGAGGTACTTATATATATACTTGCTTCCTTCTTCTAGCCGTTGGAGGTGTTTAATGGTGGCTTCAATGTAGTATCCGTAACGCCTCCGTGAGGTGTCAATGAGAGTATCTCCGTCCCTCCAATGGTAAGGAGACTTATTGTTGATGTGTAACGCCTCTCCATTAATTGTGAGCTAATGGTCTTTCCTTCGTCCAACGGATACTATTGAGGACGACGACCGGTTGTTCCTTCATCCAGCAATGACTCTTCTGGATGAGGATGTTTCCTAAGGAGATTATGTCGAGCCTATCAGTTGCCCCCCTATTCCGAGGTCATCCAATTGAGGACAGCCATGGGAATATGTAAATTTTTGTTTTGGCGGTTATGGCACTTGGGTTCCACCCTTCTGCATTAATTGCTTAGTGGTGGAGTGGCGTGCATCGTGGCCAAGCGTCACGCTTAGGTTAGCTGAGGGGTCTCAGTTCCAATGAGACCCTTCAGCTTTTCCTACTGTTTTTCCGTTTTCTGAGGCATCCTTTTAAACCCCTTGTCTTCCTCTTCTTTTCTCTTCATTTTCCGTCTGCACTCACTCCTTTGATTTCTCAGTTTCCTCTTTTTCTCAGATACGCCCCATTTTTTGCTCCTTTTCCTCTTAGAACTTTTATTTCTTCCTTTTTTGTGCTTGATGGTTGACTATTCTGATATTAGGCGCACTTCCCCCTCTATTGCATTCTTTTTTGCTCATTTGGGTGCGTCTTTAGGCTCTCTTAGTAGCCATTGTCCACAGGTTGGGGATTTTGTTTTAGGTGACAGTAGCTTAGGCCTAGTGTTGGGTAGTTTATACCCATTGTAATGCCAATCCTTGGATTGGTTTGGGTCTGTGCGAGAGGCCTTAAGGAGGGAAAGTATGAGTTCTGAGGTTAGATCGAATGACTTAGAGACAGGCCTATCGTTTAGTGCTGGCACGGCTGAGACAGATGCAGCTGCTTCCTTACCTTCGTCTTCCCCACCTTCTGTTTATGTACCGCCCCGATCATTTCATTCCCTCAAAGAAGAGTGCTCCCTGAAACAAGAAACCTTTGGTAGATTTAGGGATAGGTTCCTGTTTCTCGAGGAGACTAGGGTTCGCCTTCCTAGAAAAGGCGAGAAGTCTTATGCATTTGCCCATGGCAAGGTTTGTTTCTATAAGGCTGCATTCTTGTGCGGCCTTCGATTTCCTGTCCACCCATTTATAATGGAACTCCTTCATTACCTGAATATAACTCCAGGACAGCTTATGCCGAATTCATTGAGAATCGTCATAAGCTGTATGGTGATCTGGACAACCATAGCTGACGGGGATATAATCACGTTAAATGAGTTCGTCTATCTTTACCGTCTGAAAGAATCCAAAGAGTTTGGGTATTATGAGCTTATGCCTTGGGATAGAAGGTCTTAACTTATCGTCGATCTACCTTCGTCCTTCCGTTATTAGAAATCTAGATATTTCTTTGTGTCGGGTGATGGTTAGGAGACCCACTCCGATGAATTTTGGGGAAATATCCCTAGGCTGCTGCGTTGGTGGGAGACCCCTCAACTTAGTACGTTTGCCTCTTATGAGAAACATTTTTAAATTTATTACTTACTTTGATTGTCCATTCTGACCTTGCGTATTTTTTTTTGTTTTGTAGTTAAGGAGCGTCCTGATCTTGAGAGCAGGTTTGAAGAACGTGTTCGGGAAGCTGTCAAGTACACGAGCACTATCGACGATTTTAACGAGCTGGTCGACCCCTGGACCTTAGCTCGTCACTGTTTGGGACCAGAGCCTTCTCACTACGTCCTTCGTGCCATTCATCGGGAAGAGAAAAGTGACTTGTCTCAGGACGAAAGTGGCTCATCTTTCTTCCCTTTTTTTTTTTTAACTCTATTTTTTTTTGTAGAGATGATGACCAAATTTAACCAGGAGCTGTATGCCTGGATCAAGGCAAAGAAGAATGAGCCCTTTTCTAGCATCGGTCAGCGGAGGGTGAGGGTTGTCGAGAAGGAAAAAGAGAAAGAGGTGACTGAGAAGGGTTTGTCCACCCCTGTCCCGAAAGAAGGCTGGGCTGCCTCCCCTATTGTTTCTATTAAGGAGATTACTCCTCATGCAAAGAAGCATAAGACAGGAGACAAAGGGAAGGAGAAAGTTAGAGCCAGCATCCAGGCTGACGCAGGGGCGACTTTGGCTCGGGCTAATGAGGTTGTGACGCTCGAGGAGATGAAGGAAATTTCGAGCGTGCCTTCCCATGAGATGGTGAGTCGCCATGTTCACAAACTCGTCTAGGTAACTTTCTTTTGTTTTTCACTTCTTTGTCCATAAACGTAAGTTATTTAAGCCAATCTTGATTATTGCGTGGTTTGGTTGGTAGGTGTTGTGGGAGACGATGCACTTTACCTCCCAGTACTTGATAAATGAGGAAAAGGCCGTGATGGCCAATTTTAAGGCGGAGGCGCTGAAGGTTGAAGCTTCTCGTCTAAGAAAGGACTTGATATCTGCGATGGATGACAATAATGCGTCCAAGGAGAAAATCAAGACTTTGTTTGAGGAGTTGAGCATAGAGAAGCTGTTGGTGAAGCAGAAGGACAAGCAACTTATGGCAGCCAACTAAAAGATGAAGAACGCCATGGCCAAGGCCATCCATGCCTTCCAGCTTACGGACGAATACAGCACAATCTTGTTCAGCTAGTATTACAAAGGTTTTGAGTTGCTGAGAAGATATCTGGTGAAGCATGGTCCGAAGACGGATTTGGAGGACCTGGACTTCAAAGCCATCGACAAGGCGATAGAGGCAGATGAGGCAGCACAGGCTATTTAGTCTACCCAGGTTGCTGCAGATGTTGGCAAGGATCCTCTAGTGCCTGAAAAAGGAGGAATTGATGCTCCACTGGCGTAGCTTCTTCGTTCTATTACTTACTCTCTCTTTTTTTTTTTTTTTTGGATGCCCTAACTGTTTTGGGGCTTTTGAACAATTTATAACTTATATATGTGTGTGTGTGTGTGTGTGTGCGCGCGCTTATTTCCCTTGTGTTTATATTGCTTGTGAATACCTCTTACTTCGGACCCATTGAACGGTAGATGGGGTTGTCCATTTGTTGATTTGCTCAATCAATCCACGCCCTTGTGAGGAATTACATTCTCCTTTTCTTTTCTTTTTTTCTTTTTTTGCCCTAACTTACACTTCATCGTTTTTGCTTTGTTGAGTCATGTCTTTCGTCCACTTCGGGACTTAGAAAATTTTCTCCCACTTAGTGGACTTTTGCCATTTCAACATACATCCTTTCAACGAATCTTATCATCTTAGCTTTATTTGGACGACCGACATTCGTTTAAGGAATCTTGCCGTCTTAGTTTTTGGTTAGATGACTTACATCCACTTAAGGAATCTTATCGTCTTAGCTTTTGTTTGACGACTTACATCCTCTCATGGAATCTTATCATCTTCACTTAGTGGGAACGACGTATATCCATTTAAAGAATCTTATCATTTTTCCTTTTTAGTTAAAACAATTTACATCCACTTAAGGAATCTTATTATTTTAACTTGGTAGGGACGATGTACATTCATTTAAGGAATCTTATTATTTGTGACTTGGTTAGAAGGTTTGTATCCAGTCAAAGATTAAGTTCAGACGAATGGAGAAAGATAAGCAGAATACGTTAAGCACTGAATAGTACGTTTATTAATCTGCTTTTAAAAATCATAAGACATCATTGACTGCTTACAAATGAGCTACAGTTCCTACTTGTAATACCTCTTTAGATGTTCAACATTCCAAGGACGAGGCAATTTGTTCCTGTCCAGATCTTCCAGGTGATAGCTTCCTCATCAAGAGTAGTGGATGACTCTGTATGGGCCTTCCCATGTTGGCCCTAACTTGCCTTATGTTGGATCCTTCGTTGCAAGTGTCACTCTTCGTAGGACGAGATCTCCGATGCCAAATCTTTTGAGCTTTACCTTCTGGTTGTAATACTTGGCCATCTTCTGCTGGTACTTGACCATTCTTTGAGAAGCTTGGTCTCTGACTTCGTCCAAACAATTCAGGTTCAGCTTTAATTGGTTGTCGTTGTTGTGTTCGTCGAAGAACTCCTTCTTAAGGCTGGTGAGCCCTATTTCAACAGGGATGATTGCCTCTGTGCCATACGTGAGATTGAAAGGTGTCTCTCCTATTGGAGTTCTTACTGTGGTTCTACAGGCCCATAATACGCTTGGTAACTCCTCAGGCCATGCTCCTTTTACCCCCATGTGGTTGCCGCAATGCCCTCGTGAACTTCCTCCAAAATGTACTTGGCTTCTTCTTCTTCAACGCATCTCAGGTAGGGCTGCGGGAAACCTCTTTTGTAGAGCTCATCATTCAGCACAGTGAATATGTCTGCTCGTTTCTTGATCTTCTTGGCCTCATCAAGATTGGGTGGTAATCGTCCATCCTTGAGATAGGATAGGATTGGGCTCGTCCAGCTGGCTCGGGTGTGCACTAGTAATGTTTGAAATTCTTCGATGTTGGGAGACTTCTACTCTTCCAACCTCTAATCCATCGCCTTCGCCTAATCATCTGATGACGCACTCTTAACCACTTCGTCAGCTTCTGCATTTTGGTCCCGTGGTATTTGGGCAAACTTTACCCTATCAAACTTGCTAATTAATTGATTCATTAATTTCAGATATCTTTCCATCCTTAACTCTTTTGCTTTAAAATCTCCATTGACCTACCCTATGACGAGTTGTGAATCACTCTTTAGCAAGGCAATTTTAGCCCCAAGTGCCTATGCGATCTTCAACCCTGTCAGTATGGCCTCGTACTCTACTTTGTTGTTAGTCATAGGGAATTTAAGTTGAAATTTGTACTTCAATGTGTCCCCCTCAGGGGAGGTGATGATGACCCCTGCTCCTCCTCTTTTTTATGTGGATGATTCGTCCGTATGAATCATCTAGAGGGTGGGTTCTTCCGGGACGTCTTCGTGTTTAGGGAAGGTGAATTCTGGGTTGATACTTTATGTCGAATTGGCTAAGCTCGATGGCCCACTATATCATTCGTCCTGTGGCCTCAGGTTTATTCATCGCTTTCTTAATGGGTTGGTCTGTCATTACTATGATTGGGTTTGCCTGAAAATACGAGCGAAGTCTTCTAGAGGCCACTATCAGGGCGAATGTGATCTTCTCCATTCGTGGGTATCGGGCTTCGACTCCTTGGAAGGCTTGGTTGATTTGCACCCTTTGTTCTTCCTTGATCAAGGTCGTGCTCACCGCGGTTGCAAATACTACTAAGTACAGGAATAGGTCTTTGCCTTCTTTGGATAGACTTAGGAGTGGAGGATTGCTCAGGTAACGCTTCAGCTCTTGGAATGCTGTTTCACACTCGTCTGTCTAAATGAACGCCTGCTTCAAGGTTTTAAAGAAAGGAAGGCACTTGTCCGTTGCTTTGGAGATGAACCTGTTGAAGGCTACCACCCTTCTTTGATCGTCTTTAGGGAGGACATCTCGAGAATGGCTTTCACCTTTTCTAGATTTGCCTCTATCCCTCTCTTTGACACCATGAAGCTGAGGAACTTCCCAGAGGATACCCCAAAGGCACACTTAGCCGGGTTCAACTTCATATTGTATTGCCTGAGTATGTCAAACGTCTCTTTGAGATCGTCCAAGTGATTCTCCTCTTCCTTGCTCTTGACAAGCATGTCATCCACATACATTTCCACGTTCCTCCCAATTTGCTTGCTGAACATCTAGTTTACCAGCCTTTGGTACGTGGCTCCAGCGTTCTTCAACCCAAATGGCATAACCCTGTAGCAATAAAGCCCCTGGCTGGTGATAAAGGTAGTCTTCTCTTGATCTTCTTCATCCATATGTATTTAGTTATACCTAGAAAAAGTGTCCATAAAGGTGAGAAGCTTGTGTCCAGCTGTTGAGTCCACAAGTTGGTCATTTCTAGGTATGGGGAAGCTGTCTTTCGGGCAGGTGCTATTCAAGTCCATGAATTCAACTCCACATTCTCTATTTCTTGTTCGCCTTTTTTACCATGACGACATTGGCCAACCACTCAGGATAATAGACCTCCTTGATGAAGTTAGTGGCGAACAGCTTGTCCACCTTGTCCATGACTGCTTTGTTTCGTTCAGGCAGTGTTGAATGATGTTAGCTGGTATGTCGGGCATGTCTTCATGACTCCAAGTGAACACATCTAGGTTATCCTTCAGAAAGCTGATGATTTCTCTCTTCGTCCGGAGGTTCAGGTTCACCCTTACTTGAGTCGTTTTTGTAGGATCTCTTTCCACCAATTCAACCATTTTCCAAGGTTTCCATGATTTCTAGTGTCTTCTCTTCAATTATCCATGTATGGTTTTCCTTTGATGCCTGCACTATCTGGTAGCACTCTCGTGCCAGCACTGTCTGGTAGCACTCTCGTGCCAGCACTTGATCTCCCCTTATTTTCCCGATCCCTCATTTTGTTGGGAACTTCACTTTTAGGCAATGCGTGGAAGTGGCCGCTTTCCAATGATTGAGGGTGGGCCTTTCTATGATCACATTGTAGGATAAGGGTGAGTCCACTACCAAGAAATTATGTTAATTGGTTACCTAAAAGGGGTATGAGTCAGCCGTGACCGTCAGTGTTACTATCCCCTTTGGGTACACCTTATCTTTGCTGAAACTGATGAGGGGGGATTTGAATGGACGAAATCTTTTCGGGTTTACCTTTAACTGCTGGAAAGTAGAAAGGTAGATGATGTCCGCCGAGCTCCCATTATCTACCAAAATCCTCCTATTATTAAATCCTTTAATCATAAGCATAATAACCAACGGGTCATCATGGGGTTGTTTCACTCCCCGGGCATCTTCTTCCGAGAAAACCATCTCTGGGCTTTCCCTTATCTGGTGTTTAGGTTGGCGCACTATATGGATGCTATTCACTTGTCTCTGTTGTGCTTTCTTCAGAGACCTGAACGATCCCCCAACGGTGGATCCCTTGTTAATCATTCTTATTTCTCCTATAGCGTCCCCCTGATGCTCATTTGGGCGATCCTCGTCCTTGGGCTCCACATTTGACCTCGTCCGAGTAATCTGCTTTGTCTATCCCAGCTCGTCTCTTTTCAAAAACCTCTGTAACTTTCCTTTCTTGATCAACTCTTCTATCTGCTCTTTCAGATCCTTACAATATTCCGTATTATGGCCATGATCCTTGTGGAACCGACGATACTTCTTTCAGTCATGGACATCAGGTGAGGAGTGCAATGGTCTCAGCCACTTAAGAGCGCGATCATCCTTAATCTGCATTAAGATTTCGTCAATAGGCATAACTAATGGAGTAAAATTTACCATTCTGGAAGGCTTCTTGTCCCTTATTTTATCATCCCTTCTTTTGTCATCTCTTCTTTTGACGGATTCCCTACTGGATAAGGGGGAATTTCTTTCCTTTTTTTAGCTTTTCGGCTCATCTCGAGCGTTCTTCCTCAATGACCCTTCGTGTTCAATCGCGGCCAAAGCGTCCTTAGTATTCATGTACTTTTGTGACATCTTGGCCATTGACCCGGGAGGACTTTTTGCAAGTGCAACTACGAAGTCCTTGGATTTCAAGCTTGCTTTGAAGGTGGTCAACTGCACTTTGTCTTTTGCTTCGTCCACCTCCAATACCTCCCTATTAAATCTTTTCACGTATGACCTTAGCAACTCTCCTTCTCCTTGCCTGATCGTGAGGAGGTGGTCCGCCGGCCTTTTCTGGTGCTGTCCACCAATGAAGTGTCAGACGAAGGTGTTGCTGAGCTGCTCGAAATCATCAATGGACGACCTAGCAAGCTTACTGAACCACACTCTGGCAACTCCCTTGAAGATGGCCAAGAACGACCTGCACAAAATCTTATCAGGGGTTTGTTGCAAGTTTAGGATCATTTTGAAAGTGGTTATGTGGTCCAAGGGATCTCTCAAACCATCGAACGATTCCAATTAGGGAAGGCGAAACTTCGGCGGCAAAGGGTACTCTAGAACTCTAGTGGTGAATGGGGAGTTAGTCCTCTTTACCATTCCATCCAGATTTTTGTCTGTCTTTTCCTTCATCGTGTTCTTAAGCTCGCCCATTTCCTTTTGCATGCTCTTTAAGAGGTCATTGCTATCTCCATTTGATAGGTCGATCCTTCTAGACCCATTCCTTCTGTTGCTGTTCTCTTCGTCCTCGTTCTTGTTGGTGTTGCAATTGCCCTCTTGTTGCAATTGTGACCTCATCTCCTGATTCTGTCTGGTAAGTTCTTCCACATTGGCCGTGAGTGCTTGGATTTGTAGGGCCAAGGCCGCTGGATATTGAGAGGCATGGGACTTTATCTGGACATTATAGAGGGCAAAGCTACACTCCTAATTCGGATGTTTCATTCCCACAGACGGCGCCAAACTGATGATGCCAAAATCGTCAATTGAGATGATCGTCTAGAAGAAGGATGGTCCAAGATCGTCCAAAGCCCTGTAAGGGGAAAGTGAAGAATTGAAGAAGTGGAGATCACTGGTGTGGTACCTACCACAAAGCCTTCGATGATAAAGTCAGACAACTAAGAGAGAAAAGAGGGCTCAATATCAAAGTATTAGAATATATGGGTTAGAGTTGAGTACCTCTCCAGGTTCTGAGGTACTTATATAGATTCTTGCTTCCTTCTCCTAGCCGTTGGAGGCATTTAATGGTGGCTTCAATGTAGAATTTGTAACGCCTCTGTGAGGTGTCAATGAGAGGATCTCCATCCCTCCAACGGTAAGGAGACTTATTGTTGATGTGTAATGCCTCTCCATTAATTGTGAGTTAATGGTCTTTCCTTCGTCCAGCGGATACTATTGAGGACGACGACCAGTTGTTCCTTCGTCCAACGATGACTCTTCTAAACGAGGATGTTTCCTGAGGAGATTATGTCGGGCCTGTCATAGGTGATCTAAATAAGCTTCATTCTACTATGAAGCTAAGGGCCGACCTCTAGTGAGTTAAAGGTCAACACTATAGTCAACTATTGCATTGTCAACCAATGAGGTTGAATACATGGCTATGATTGAAGCTATTAAAGAGGCTATTTGGACACCAGGTTTGATTGAAGACTTGGGATTCACCAAGAGCTTGATTTTGAAATTAAATATAACAAGGAGTTCTCTATTTGACTTTGACAACTTTTACATATATGTTGTTTCAACCAAAGAGAGGGCTGCAGTGCAGTGCAGTGCAGCAATTGGAGAGTAGAAAAACTTCCCTTTGTTTTAGGTGAAGCCCTAAACTTTGTATTTGTGAGAGAGTTTTAGGGTGTATATGGGGTTTGGGGTTTTGTGAGAGTAGCTTTGTGCTAATCTCCATATTTGATTAGTGAAATTTTCTCCTAGTTATCACCCATTGATGTAGGCTATTGTTGACCCACGTAAATCCTTGTTGTATATGTGATTGTCTAACTTTCTTCTTGTTTTTTTCATTACTATTTTTTGTTTGGCGACCATTCTAAAACTCATACTAGTATTCACAATCAATCCTATGTGTGAGTGCTATCTAGAGGTCTTTTCCCGCAATACTTATTTGTGAAATAATTTGCTATATATGTAGAGTAATTAATCAGCAACCATCATCATTCTCACAATCGAGTATTCCTCTTACCGTCTAATGTGAGTTATTGTTCAGTATCCCCTTACTTTATATTCAAGAGCTTCCTTATAATTTATAGTTCTTCAATATTTTGTTTAATCCTTATGCCACCATATGTAGGCATTGAAAGTAGATTTTGGACCTACAGCCAAAGCAAGGGAGATATGGCAGGCTTCAATGAGCCATGTTAACCTCGAAGGTGGTTGCTTTGTTCTAACTGCAAACCAATTCTACAAAAGGGAAGACTATTTGTTGTCACTAGTCAATGTATTTTGTATTCTAGTCACAACCTAATAACCATCTAGATCCCATCATTCAATTCTGAATGATGTGCTCCATCAATTGGTCAAGGTTTAAACTACATAGGATCACATAGAGGGATGTTCTCGATAAAATCATACGTGTTGAAGTTAGTGTTATTATATCACCATCCGGCCAGGTCCATTCTGGCTGGACCTAATTACCAATGGGAGTCAATCTCAACTGATCTAGATAAGAATTTATTCTTGCAAGTTGTTAACCATTGGGAACTGGCCAAATCTGAAATGTATTGGTTTTCATTAAAGATGGATTGATCCACTTTTCTCTCAAATCTGAAACAATCTTATTTACTTTTTGATGTTCCAGATCTTTGATAGAATTGTTCGAGCAAAGCTAGATATTAGTGGCATTGGGGGTCGAGTGGGACTAAACCTTGTCAAGCAAACTCTAGATATACTCAATCAATTTTGTTTACAATTGTTATGAAAGCAGAAGTTCTTGAGGAGCTGTTATGGTGACTTAGCCTACAATATGGGTTAGAAGTTTTTGTTTACAATTTTGTATAGTTGCTTTCTTGGAAAACTAATTAATTGTTCAGAGTCTGCCCACGGGGATAGATTGGCTTCAGCAGTTCATGAATATGTTAGTCCTGAAATTTTTGCAATTGGATGGATGGACTTAAACTTGTAGAGAAAATAATGCTGTATTTTTCCAGCAGACTAAGCAAAGCAAATATGAATTTTGGCTTTTTTAGGTTTCTTTTAATGAGGCAATCTTATACGGTGCCTTGTTACATCCTATCAAAGGACACAGATATTAATCGACTTGATTAAATCACTATTTAAGATTGAAGATATCATATTGTTCAGTGAGAGGGAAAAGGAAGGGGAAAAGAGAGAGCAGTAGGAGCTGAAACCACATTCTTACTTCAATTTTCACCGAAGTCTATTTGCAGTTTCTTTTTTTTTCTTTTTTTTTTCTTGGTTGGGTGGGGGGACATTTGTATTTTTAGAAAGTTTTGGAATAATTTAAGGCAGTAGCGATACTGTATCCATATGCCTTAGTGTGAGCATATTATATACATTTACAGCATCTATGCAATAAATGTGTCCAAATGAACAAATTAAAGATAATATATTACCTTTTTTTGAGAAGCAAGATAATATATTGCCTTATTCCTCATCTTATATTCATTGAAGAAATCAAATTAATCAATAAAATTACTACAATTAAATTCTAAAAGTTTAGATTCTAAAGGAATTATTTATAAATAGTTATATACACATAAATTGATATCTTTCATGCATCGTAACGATTTGCTACTAATGACTAGTGAGCATAATTATCAAAGCAAATACAATCCATGTGTTGTTATCACTTGTTATCATAGGGAATTACTTCCAGTCCCCCAACTGAGGTCATCAACCACCACAAAAAATAAAAATAAATAAAATAAGGCCATCAAATATTGATCTTATCTTTTCACCGATCACACAGGAGCAAAACATTATGCACCAAGAAAGATTTTTCACCCTTTTTTAAAACGAAATTATAGTTATTTAGACCCTCAATATTCAGGGTCTAAAGCATGGGCATCCTCATATCCTATCATCTAATTAGTGAGTGACACGAAACCCCTTATAAATACCAAGAATTTTCTACAAAATTTCTCTCGATTTCAGGTTTTGATTGGAAAAAAAAGATGTGGGGGTGATGATAGAACCGTTGATGTATTTACTGATGCCAAAATACATGTAGCAACAATACACCAAAATGGGAATTAATCTTCTAACATTGCAAATAAAGATACCAAAATTAAACTTGGGGAACTACAGTAGAGATACAAACTTTTCAAAGTCTTTGAAGGACACTTAAAAAGTGCCAACTATTGGTTGAAAAAACAGTCTCTAAGGTGCACGTTCTTTTAATTCTCAAATCTCCCCCAAATAAATCTGTTTATCACTACTACAAGATCTAACAATAGGTTCACTAGGATGAAAAACACACTCATTCGGCTTTCTCTAACCAATGATTAAATCTGATCTGTATAGGGTAAATCCTGAGATGGAAACTAAAAAAATTAGCCATCCAAACAGATAACAAAATTAGGTTGTACTCTCTTTTTTAGTTTATGGATTTTTTTTTTCTTTTTTTTCAATTTGTGTTTGTTACATACATCCACATTTTTAAAACTAAAATAGTGAGTTGAAAACACAATTTCAAGCTGAAATCATGTCTTCAACTCACGAATTCATAGGGTGGGTAAGAATGTGTGTGTAAATGTATTTATATTTTTTTCTCTAAAATTGGTAGAAGGCTGGTGGAACTTAATGTTGAATTAAATAGATTAGCGGTACAAGTCACCCATATATTCTACACTGATCTAAATTTGAGCTCATTGTGGGTTCCAGTTAGCTCAACTGGTAAAATCTCTAATAGTTGAATAAGAGATATGGGGTTCAATCCTCGCCTACACCAAAAATTCATTAGTGTTTTGGTCTGATGATAAAGAACTATTATCAAGAGCGGACGCTATAGGTTGAAACTCTCACTCAAAAAAAATTTGAACTCATTTGGTCCATTTTGCTAAATTCCAACCGTGTCATGATTTTGACTAGAATGTGAACAAATCTTTTTTTTTTTTTTTCCTAAATTCATTTTTATTTTCTTTTTTAATAGGATAAATTTCCATTTTTGTCATTAATGTTTACGCTATGTGTCAATTTGGTCCTTAACGTTTCAAATATGTCAATTTAGTTCCTAACATTTTAATATTGTATCAAAATAATCCCTGCCATGATGGCTTTTTCTTCCTTTTTTTTCATAATTTTCTTAATTCATTGTTTGTTGATTTTGGTTATTTTAGTTATTTTTCCTGTAATTATTATAATGATTTTTTAACATGAATAATACTTATAAAAAACAAGGTTCAATTGCAATTATAAATCTATTATAGGATCCTAAGGTATAAAGTCTAATTAAAGAATAAAATAAAGAATAAAGACGAAAACATTTTTTTTTTTTTTACTGAAAGTGAAAGAGTGATTTTTTTTAATTCATTTTTCTTGTAATTATTATAATTATTTTATAAACTTGAATAAGGCTTATTAAAAATAAGGGTCAATTGGAATTATCCATTGTTTGGGTTCTTTTAGTGGTCATGGCATGCATTGTGTTTTGATAGGTCGACGAATAGACCCAAGTTCTTTAATTGGCGTAGTCGAGTCGGATACTAATTAATGTCAATGGGTTATTCGTTGGACACTACCGTTTCGTTTTTCCAAGTCAAAAAATAATGTAACGAGTGATCAAGATAACAAATTAATAAGCCAATAGTTTTCTCATGTGTAAATAATTCACGCCATGAAGCATAAATAAATAGAAGGAAATATATTATTCTACATGACATATAATCTTGAGGTAATTAAATACGTATAGCAAGGCTAAACAAATATATTTAGATTTCATAAATAAGTGTTCGTCAATACCAAATTAATATATTCAGATTTTATAAATATGTGTTCATCACTGCCAAACTATTATATTCAACATTAACCCATGTTAATATATATATATATATATATATATATATTAAGCAACATTATATAAGATGTGTAGCAATACTTATCATGGTTGCATGCAACATGTATTTCTCTCTAGCTGGTTCGACTAACTCGTGACAACGCTAGTGGCTTTCCATGGGCTAGTAGCTGGTTTTCCTGAACCATTTTATTATGGGCCTTTGCCAAATATGTATGGGCTGAAGCCTGGGTTCTTTTAACTAGTAAAATTCATGGGCCTTGATGATTAATTTGGCAGGCCGGACATTACAGGTTCTGGTCATTATTCTCCACATTAGTGAGCTGAAGTGAATTTGTTGTCCGAAAATTAAAATTTGCCACTAACAACCATCAATCCAAATTAAAATTGAAGCATCATTTTGTAATCATTTATTTTTATTTAGCTATCAAAATTGGCCAAATTATATACTCAAAGCACATGTCCGATGGAATTCCTTATAAATATAATGTTTTGGGAACTCAATTATTACTTCTTGTATTGATGATCAATATTTCTAGAACTTGTATATAATTCTTTGGTTCATATTTAAATAATTTTTAGTTTACTGTGAAGTACTCATAATGTGATGCACATTAACTTAATATCACATTAAGGTCAGGGACAAAACCAGAACTTTGAGTTAAGGGAGGCGGCTTTACTGTTGGCTGTGTGCAGCGGTTTCAACCTTTGATTTTACTATGACTTAGCTGCTGAGGGTTTTTTTTTTTTTTTTTTTTTTTGTAAGAACAAAATTATTTTTGTTTAGAATTTTTTAAAGGGTAGGGTTGTTTATTTTAAATAAAATTGGTTAATTGAACTTAATTTTTTATATTTCTAGTTTTACTATTTGTAATTTTTGTTATTGAGCTTTTTTTTTGGGCTTGTATATTTTGTTTTAGATTTTAGATCTATAAATTTTTTTTATAGTCACTAAAATGAGGAAAATATTAGCGCTACAAAATTTTTTATAAATTATTTGATGTGATAAATGGTTACTAGTAAGTAAAAAAATTGTAAGTGATGGGTCCATGTGCGAACCAATAAGAATTTGCTACTAAAACAGTTTGTAAAAATGTTGTAAAAAAGTTTGTGAGTATAGCATTACCCTTAAAAGAATCAATGATATTGTTTTAGGGAAAAAAAAGTAATTTTATAGAACAAAATTGCTAAAATTAATACACACATATATAATAATATATTTTTAAAAAAAATTGGGGGGGCTGTCCAAAGGTAGCTACGTCCTTGATTAAGGTGTTTGTCATAAGTAATGTAAGATTACCTCCATTTAAGAAGGTAATATAATTAAGGTGATGTGATATATTTCGTAATCTTAGATTATGGTGATGTTAGAAAAAAATTAAATTTACCAAACCCCTTTAATTGTTGTGCTTGAGTCGGCTCCATTAATACCTTTATTTTTTTTCTCTGTCTTTGAACAAGAGCAAAATATATAATATCTCCCTTATTTTGATTTTTATTCACTAAAATTTCTTTCAATTTGAATGGATCATAGTTGACTTAGATAAATGGGTAAAATGTCAATATGCCAACAATACTTAGAGAAAAAAGTGTGGGATTTATTTACCTACAATTTCTTTAATGAAAATAATTTAAGCAATTGGCCAAATCTTTGAATCATGTTAGTTTTATAGAATATTAATATCAATCTCTTCAACCTTCAAAGCTAGACATGACAAACGTTCAGGTCAGGTCAATCGGGTTGTGAGTCAACACGGGCCGAGTTAAAAAATGAGGCATTTTAAACAGGTTCAAAATGGGTTGTGCCAATCGAGTTGCAGACTGATCAAGTCAAATTGGGCCAACCTAATTTTCACATGAAAAAAAAAAATGCCAAATTTTTAGAGAGAATGAATTAAATCAATCAAGGAAACCAATTGTGCATAATGCCCTCCCCCCCCCCCCCTCCCGATAAGTGGGCACCTACTATTATTTGACTATTTGTATTACTACTATACATGTGAAGGGGAAAAAAAACATAAAACATAAAAATTTCCATGTCCTTCCAATTTTGATAGTTTTGAACATGACTAAAAATTGTTATAGTCATGATAACAAAATTTTCCAAGTTAATAACTCACAGCTATAATTACAAATTTACAACTTGAGAGAGAGATAGATTCTAAGGAGCACAAAAAGTATATATTTTAAGTTTACACATTTCAGATTCAAAGTTAACTAATGATATGGACTTCTAAACTTTTTCTTTTACTTTAGTTTTGTTTTGTGTTAGTTAGACTTCGTGTTAGTAACTTTGTCTTAGTATTTAACTTAGCGTTAGACATTTAGTAGTATAGATGTGTAGTTGTACATGCTTTTTCCTTTTCTATTTTTTTTTTCTTTTTAATTAACTTTTTTTTTAATAAATGGGGGCATGGCCACTGACACTAATGGCTACTAAATAATTAGGTAGTGTCAATGCATTGTTCTTTTATGTCCATGCACCTAGCACCTTAGCATGTAGTCTAAATATTTTTTAAGAAAAAAAATTTTAAAAATGAGTCAGGTCACGGATTAGTCTAGTTGGGTCGGGTTGGCCTGCAAAAAAATGGGCAGACCACGACTTGGTCCATTCTTTACTCGTGCCATATAATTCTGGTTTGGGCTGGGTCAAAACAAGCGAGTTTGGGTCACATCAGCAAATTTCGACCCATTTTGCCATATCTACTTAAAGTATTGTATGATTTCTGTAGGGACACGATTTTGGAGCCCAAACCTCTATTTTGTGAGTCTTGGTCCAAAGAGCCCAACACAATGAATTTTTTGTAGAGCATGGATCAAAGAACTAGGTTTTAGTAAGTTAAACAAGGTATTGCATGGAATAAAGTAACACACGAACAAGAACAAAATCCATTATATTGAAAGACCACACGATCTCCTAGAGCTAAACATTAAGTTTGTATATACGAATCGATGCAGTGGGGTTCCTTTGCATGTTACCGTTCTCTTTCCTCCTTTTTCTCCTTCCCTCTCTTGTGGGGGCTTTTACACATTATATAGGCATTTTCTTGTCATCTGGGCTTTACACTTGTCGACCATCCAAACCTCGACTTGAGCATCTGTCCCATCAGACACCTCTTTTAGCTTTTTGTGAGTTGCGGTAGCTAAGGCAGCACTGTTCAGGGGTCTTCTCCACATTAATGCGGCCAAGAGAGTAGCTGTAGTGCATTCAATGTGGCGGTAGCAGCTTTTGTTTAGATATTTTGTGTTTCCTTCCTTTTCACGTATTTAGGGGATGGGCTTTATTGCCTGGGATGTCCTTTCGCTCCGGATTTTCAGTGTCCGATGAGAAATTCCTCCTCGGACTTGTTTTCTTTGTTTCCAGCGATGTTTAACGTGAGTTGCTTAAGCCACGTTAACTCCTCGGATGGGCTGTGTCCTCGGACGGGTCCAAGGTCCAACCTTTTTCTGTTTCTCTTTATCCCCTTTTTATAGTCGTTTTCTTTCTTCTGAATGGGGCCCTTGGGGTGGGTACTTGTCCCATCAGCCTCTCCCTTCAGTTGTTGGGAGTGGTTGTAAGGTTAGAGAAGTATGGCTCTGTCAGGCACAAGGCACTAAATGCAATAGTGGCAATCTTTCCCTTAGACGTTTCCGTTTTCTCTATTACCTTTTCTGCTTTAGTGCTTTTCCTGCCTTGTGAGACAATTTGGAGTGTCGCTACCGGTGGTCTGTTGCCTCTTTTACCCTAGGTTATATCCTAGCCGAGGAGGATTCTCCCATGGCCGAGGAGGGGTCTTCCTTAGGCCGGGCCCCTGGCCCAATGTAGACATTTACATGGGCCTATTAGTCTTTTACCCCCCCCCCCCCAATTTCATTCTCCGCATTTAATAAATTTATCACTATCCATCCATAAATCTAACCATGTACTTTAAAAATATTTGAATTTAATAAGATTTAATGTGATGCTAGATCTTCTTCATTTAGTTGTAGTATTTGAATGATAAGTTTTGACAACAATTTAGATTATGTTAATAACAGATGATTGTATTATTATTTTTCTTGAATTTCATGTATTGCATGGATTTACGACTAGTTTATAATATCATTAACGTGGAAGATCAGCAAGGATTAAACTAATTTATTTTAATTTTGTATCAAGTGTCAACAAAGGATTAAACTAATTTATTTTAATTTTGTATCAAGTGTCGTAAGTTAATTAGACTTCAATTCTACTCCAATTTTATGTCAAGTTTCTCTTCAATCTAAAACTATTTTAAGTACATTTGAAAATACTTCAAACCCATTTAAGATTACTTCCAACTCATTTGAAACTAATTTAAATTCTTTTTCCAAAACTGATTGTGGGGGGTCCGAGGACAGCGCCCCTCTTGGACCATGCTCGAGGAGCATATGAGCCCAACCGAAAGATACTATGGTTGAAAAAACTAGTATAACCTAAATAAAGGGTTTGAACGAGGGCCTCTAAACGACCCGAGGAAGGAGAGAGGAGCCCTACCTCAGAGGTAACAGAGAGGAGTATCGCCCTTGGTTTGGAGGTATGGAAGGAAAGAGAATGGGAAACATGTCAAGGAAGAACCAATCACCTCCGCAATGAATGCACTACACCAGCTAGGTTAGCCGACTTAATGGCTGAATGACACCTGAATAGTGTCGGACAGCTTGTAGCTCACTCGGCACTCTCTACAAGGGTGGTGGGATGGGACAAGTATTTAGGAGAAACCAACCACTCTCCAAGTGGAGGCTCAAGATGAGAGGCTAGCTACTATATAAGAGGGGGGGGGGGTGATCCACTGAATGGGGACTAGAACATCTGAGACTGAGAAAACTATCCCAAAAGTAAACCATCCAATCTGAACTCCTGCCAGTGACTTTGCTTCCATCAGGTGACCAGCTACACTCAAGAAGTTCTTTTCAAAGTTGTGTTGGTGCCCTTCCATTACCTTCACACACCGATTTTGTGGTGCATATGGACACATATCCCATATGCAGAGCTTGCAGTCCATACCATTTGTAAGAAGATATGAGCCATCAGGACTCAACTGCATGCCTGTTATCATATCTTGATGGCCTTAAAAGTGTCATTGTAACTTCACCTTTGTGCTAGTCCCATACCTCTACTTCATTGTCAATACCGCCTGTAAAGATCTTATCAGATGCATCCGAGAAACTGACTACTGTGATTTGGTATTTATCTAGAAATGTCTGAATGGCGCCCCTCTGACACATATCCAACAGTTTGGCAGTTCCATCATCAAATCCACTGACAACAAGTGGTGGCCCTCTCTGAGAAGGACAACATGAATTCACAAACGAGGAGTGTTTTGCCATTTTCTTGATTTGTTTTCCTATTTCAACATTTCGTGCCCTTAGATTCTACGTGATGCTTGGGTCTTGTTCATTTAGTTTTAGCATTTTTTTTTTTATTATTGGTAAGTCTTGATAAAAATTCGAATTATGTGCTATAATAAATAATTGCACTATTTTTTTTCCCCATGAATCTCCTGCATCCCACTGGGTTCTGACTAGTTTAAATTTTAAAAATATAATTAATATGAAAGTTCAATTAGATAAATATAAATTTCAATAAAAATTTTACAATACTTTAGAAAACTGATTATGAATTTTTTGAAGAATTTTATAATAAATGATTTTTTTAGGTTATTTGAAAAATATAAAGTGGTAATATTAATATCAATATTTTCCCCCTTAAAAGTATTGTATGATTTCATTCTCCACATTTAATAAATTTATCACTAGCTACTCATAAATCTAACCATGTACTTTAAAAATATTTGAATTAGGTAAGATTTAAGTGATGCTAGATCTTTTTTCATTTAGTTATAGCATTTGATTGGTGAGTCTTGAGAACAATTCAAATTGTGTGCAAATGTTTGTACTATTGCTTTTCTTGAATTCTGTGTATTACACGGATTTACTACTAGTTTATAATATCATTAAGATGAAAGTTCAACAAAGGATTATACTAATTTTATTATAATTTTGTATTAAGTGTCGAAGGTAGATTTCAATTCTACTCTAAATTTATGCTAAGTTTCTCTTCAACTTAAGGTATTTTAAGTCCATTTAAAAGTACATCAAACCCATTTAAGATAATTTCCAATTGACTGAAGACTAATTTAAATTCTTTTTCCAAAACTTATAGTTAACATAAAAATAAATTTTAATTAGATTTTTTTAATACTTTAGAAAATTGATTATATATTTTTCAGTAGATTTTCATAATAAATAACTGTTTTATCGTTTATTTGCAAATATAATAAACATCAACAACATTGTATCACAATAAATAAATAAATAAATAATTCATTAAAAATTAAATAATTAAATAGTTCAACAAAGTATAGTTTTTTCATATTTAAAATATATCATGTGTAGTGACAAATAATATATCCAGGATTGCTGTAAAACTACTTTGGGATTTAGATTATTTTCATGGGCAAAACTTAAGTAGTTAAATACTTTTCCTAGTGTAATTCACAAATTTTGGGCATGATGTGCGTCTAGGTTTATATGATGGTTGTTATCCAATTAGGGAGTGAGAGAATTCAAATGTATTATCTGCAAAGAAATTCATGTATTCAACGTTCTCTGTTTCCAAAAGACATTATTTCCCCTTTTCCAACATAACACAATACAAAGTGTAATTTTCTGTTTCCAATACTTAAATTAAACACTTGTATGCTTACGTGTTATTCAACAATAAAAATTTATGCTTATGTATCATTAAAAAAAAAAAAAAAAACACTTGTACATGATTCATATTAGAATTGTGCTACAACTAATATTCAAGTTTGTTTCCCCTGTTCTGTTCTTTTTCACAGTTGACCTGATAATTGCATACTTTTCTAATAGTCAAGTATTAGAAACTTAATATGAACATCTCATTGCTAGGAACTGAATAAAAGAAAAGAATAAATAATTGGAGGATTATTTTGTTACCCTGTAGCATATCGAAGTTGAATGCCTTCTTCGCACTTTATAGTTTACCTACAACATTAACAATGTGGAATCTTCAAAGTCAAGATTTAGAACATCACCCACAGCCAATAAATTTTGAGAATGAAAAATAAAGTTAATGAAAATGGGTGATTTTGCTAGTGAATAAAATGTCATTTCCATAGTGAATAATAGACGTAAGTCAACAATAGTAGCGGGGATAACAAAATTTAAAAGGTGAGCTTGTAAGTCTTGGTTACTTAGCATCTGCTTCAAGTTTATTTTCTGATATATGTAGTTTATATTGTTAATGTCATTGCATCCTTATTATTTCAAAAATTTTAATCCACTGGTAGGTACTAAGCATTTCTTTTCAAATTTGATATAAGAGCCAATGGTAGCTTCTGATTTGGCACAGGATTCTTCTCCTTTATTATCAAGGATATTTGATTTGACACTCTATTTGGGGTCTATTCTTCTTGTGGCAGCAGAGGAAGAGGTCTAATCCCTTAACAAAGAGATTCTCTCTGGTGTTATGCAGAGTTGTCAGAGAATTTTGTAGTAGTTATTGACGTGTTAGTTCTGCTCACTTTACAGCAAAAGCTATATATATGTTATTGGTTTCTATCAGAACTTTAACGATTGCACAGAGTCTAACAGGGTGTTAATTAGATTACTATCTAATTGGACTTCATCAAAATTAGTAAGTTGCCCACCCCACCCCACCCCCACCCCCCCCAACCACAAATCTCATCTTCTTTTCATCTGATATCACCTTCCTAACAAAATATGTCCTTTGGGATTTCTATATTTCATCTACTATTTACTAAATTTGTTGATATATGGAATGTAAAATTTGCCAAAGTGGTTGGGCAATTTCTCCAACATTTGGTACTTGTTCATTCATAATTGCCTCAAGTTAGATGATAGAAATGCTGAGAGTATTGACAAATTCTGGTCCATTGACGGGGAATTGATTAAACAGGAAGCTTTATTACTACAGCAATGTGTGATAAGTTTTCTCAAGCCTAATCCTCTTCTCCTTTCTGATACTCTACCTTAAATTAACCAATTGTGTTCATAATTTCCCTAATTTCTTCCTTTCTTTGTTTAGTTTCCCCATATCTTTATTTTAGTCTATTTCTTATTTATTATTTTAATATATTGTCTTGATGTGCAGGCACTAGTGAAAACATATCCATTGTATTCGGTTGGAAGAACAATTGATTAGTCTTATGGAGTTCAATATAAGTTCATCAAAGTTGGTAAGTTTTTCTCACATCTTTTCCCTTCTTATTTATGAAGTATTAATTTAATCCAACAAATATACTATTCATGCCAAAGATACCCTCTTCTCTATCACCTTTCTACAACATTTACTAACTTGTTACTAAGCAAAAGAAAAAGAATAAATTTCAAATTAAAATATTTCTATGAAATTATTCTGGCTTGATTAGTGTTGGTTGTGTTCTATTAGTTAACCGGGGCAAGAAGTCACGAAATATAATATTGCTCATATCCCAACAACTGATACCACCATTGTAATAATGCAATACAATTTGATTTTGAAGGTAACTAACTTGGCAAATCATTACCAACATCAGGATCCATTTGAGTTTCCTCTTTTTCTTTTTTCTTTTTTCTTTTCTCGACATTGGCGTTTCGTTCCTCCTTTTCTTGTTGCTGCTTTAAGATCTGCTCATCAAGATCTTGTTCTATGAAGCTTCCAGGATTCCTAAGAACTTCAAATCGCTGTTTGACCTGGTCAACAGATGCCCGTTCTACCTGCATAGACATACCCAACACTCTTTGATGTTTCTTTCCGTTGATATGATCTAAGTAATTTGCAGAATCCTTCACTACACACACACACACAAACTGAACAGTAATATCCAGGTGCCACTACTGGAGTAACAACAAGCTGAGTTTTTCCCAATCGAGACTCAAGGTCCACTTTATAATTCCTATCTTTCAAAGGCTTCCTCTGCACTGGAGATTTGGATTTAGACCGTGACTCACCCTCCCGCCTTTCACGCTCTCTAGCTCGCTCCCGTTTTTCCTTTCTACGTTTGGATTGACCAATTGTTTTTCGAAACTGAAACATTGATTCATTCAATTAAGCAAAGTAAGAGAATCCTGGAACGTACAAAGCTTCCACAGCTGGTGGAGGTGTGTCCTCCATCCAGTACATTTCATCTATATGATATTCCTAGTATTGCTGGCGAGCAAGGGCATATGCCACTTTATTTCCACTTCTCCTAACACATTTGACAGAAACCCATTGTAGCCCACGGACAAGACACTGAACATCTTCAACCACAGTTTCCAAGCAAAGAGAAAGTAGGAGTTCGGGAAGAAATTGCTTTCATAACATTGACATTATCCACTAAATTTTTTGGCATCCCCATTCAAAGAAAAAATGGCCCAACATTGCCCATATTCCAAATACCAAATGATGTGTGGGGGGGAGGATTTTTTTACTTTCCAACGTAAAAGAATGCAAGGGAATTTTTTCTCAATAGTTAAATAAAACTCTATATGCTTATATAATATGTATGGTGGAAAAGTAATATTTCACTTGCCTAAGATTGATATTCTCATTCTATTGTTGAAGAGCTTCAAACAACATTCAAGTTTTGAATGGTTTAGCTTTAGAGTTATAGTTCACACTCACAATTCTAGCATTGTATCATGCAATTATCAGATCCAATGGGAGCATTACTTCGTTCCCTGATCCATCTGAAACGCCTTCACCGTGCTTGATATCTTAACCAACAACACGCATATCTAATCTTCAAAATCAAGATTTATAACATCTTCCACGTGCAAACTTTTTGTGAAAGAAAAAGAAAGGTAAAGAAAAATGGCTGATCTTGTCTGTGAATAATATTTCATATTGACATTTATATATCAACAATGGTGAAAAAGTGCTCTACATGACTAAAATCAAACTGGGATAACAAATACAACATATTTCTAGCGATTCCTTTTCTTTTTTTCTTTTTCTTTTTTTAGTTTTCCTTTTAACAAATTCCATGATTTCTATTGTTAAAAGGTGAGTTTGTAGGTGTTGGTTTCCTTGCTTCTGATTCATGTTCATTTTCTGATAAAATAAAACTTAGGTACACCATACAATACCTTCGGTGCAATACATTAGGTTCCCCGATTAAATTAAAATACTTGGTTGCATTGACCAATAAGATACAAATATTATTATTTTTTCCAAGGATAATTAGGTTCAAAACAACAAGTGTTTGAATTAATTACCATATTTAAGTTTTACCCTGTGTTGTTTATTTTGTTGATGTCATTGTGTCCTTTGTACTCCAATTACTTTGCTTGTCTAACTACATTAAATTTTATTCTCTTGAGTTTTATCTTTATCTCTTCCTAAGTCACCAGGAACCATGTCATGTGTTTGCAAGTATATTGATGAGCATACAATACTTGGCAACACTACAGATAATCATCAAGTAAGACCAAGGTTTTTTCCCAGTGCTAATGCCATAGTTGCTTCCATCTCCTAATAATTAGCTGTGAATCTTTTCCTTAATGATATAGGATTGTTGACAATTCTTTTGCTTTTCAATCTTATATTGTAATGGTTTCTTAACTCTTCCTCGGTGACTTCAAAGGTACACATCTACGATTAGCCTTTTTAAGTTAGCTTCAATCTCTCTCAACCTACATTTTTCAAATTTTAGAAATACTCCATGACATAAAACTATGAAATTACAAGAAGAGAAATTTGAAATAAATCAGTGAACGTTGTAATTTTGGCTACTGAGTTGTGGCCCCATAGTACATCCCCAACGTACTCAGGTTGGCTATATTATTAATAATATTTTACGTTACCTATAAAAAAAAAGAAATAAATCAGATTAGAGTTTATTGCTTTTTTTTTTTTTTAACGATCAAGTTACAGATTTCAGTAAGCCATTTTACTATTTCAATGTTTTCTTTCTTGTCTTTGGTTTGTTTGTATCCCCTCAAAAGTTTCTGGATCTCAAATGGGAATAATATTGGATCGGAAAATATTCAACTTGGCTGAAGTATGTTGACAACCAACAACATATGAGGTGAGTTGTAAGTTTTACAGCTTTTAAACCATAGTTGCTTCCATCTCCTATGTATAATAAACAAGAGGTCTTTTCTGCTAAACAGAATTCCTAACAGTTCATCCACCTATCAAATCTTATGCCGTTAACATGGCTTCACCTAGAGCCCTTTGCTCCATTGACTTCAACGGTTTATTGTTTGCTAGGGTGATTAGCCATCAATATCATACACTTGATTTATATATTGTCGAACTTTTTTCACAGATAATCACTTGATTCACTTCAATTAATGGATTTTCACAAGTTGCCTGTTACAGTCTTCTCTTGTCAGTCTTGTTGTCTATATTAAGAGGCCAATTAATTTGGGTGCTCCAGCTCATACAAAAAATTAAAGGATACTAGTCTTTGTTGCAGATAAGGAAATGAACAGGTGCTTCTGTAAGCTGAATTTTATTTGCAATTATTCAATTAGTACCAATTGGTTTAGAAATTAATTGCATTACTCAGAAATATGACTTAAAACTTCCATCAATGAGGTTAGCCATGACTAAGGGTCCGTTTGGATACAGTTGAAAACTGAAAACTGAAACTGAAAACTGAAAAACACTGTAGCGAAATAATTTTTAAATGTGTGAATAGTATCGTGGGACCCATTTTTAATGAAAAAGTTGCTGAAAAGTGAAATTTGTGGGTCCGTAAACAGTACACGATGTGCTGTGATTGGTCCAAAAAAATTTGAAAAGTCAAAGTTTGCGGCTACTGTTCATTCTACTGTTCATTGAACAGTGCATGAACAGTAGCCGCAACACCCAAAACGCGTGAAAAAAAAAAAAAAAAAAAAAAAACAGACAAAACGCAAACGCAACTTTTTTTCAGCCGAATCCAAACGCGCTCTAAATATCATACAGTGCTTTTATCCAATTTCAGTTGTAGTTCCTACACTATGGCCTCATTGTCAGTAACAATTTGAAACAAGATACAGTATGCAGTTTTCTTGGAAAAAGATAGAACTTACATGTATTAATTCTAAATATGAAATGCATACAGAAATTAATCTTACAGTCTATCCAAAAAGAAGCAGCGATAGTTGCTAAGTGTCAATCAAGGCTGAACAGCATTATGCCTAGTCAATATTTCAAGGTTTAAGCTTTACTATTACCATGTTATGTTAACTTGCAAACCAGAGAACCAGCTAGCAAATTTTATCTTATTCTTCCTGTGACTAAAATTTTGGGGACTATTTGTTTGTACAGGTCCTCACATTGGCAGATCTGCTAGAATCACAGGTAAATATAAACTCATTTGCTGATGAGAGTAGTTGAAAGAATTGGATACTCGACTCCCTCCTACAAAGTATTACAGCGGTCCCTCTATCTCTATGAGGCGCAGGACCACTTTGAGCTCAAGGTGGAGATTCTGAACAAGCTTTCAAAAGTTTTAAAAAGAAAATGTGAAAAATCTTTTTTGTCATCCTGTTTTTTAATTCCTTGGGCCAGTATCTTGGGAAAGATCAAAAGCAAATGGCAATTGCATCTGAATGTGAAGGGTGGTGGTCAGTGGAGAAAGCATTGCTCTTCTCATCTTCTGCAGCAATAGAATGCAATCCCTAAGATCTGAATTAAATACTAAAGGTATATCTTCTCTCATTGTCATAGTTACTTATGAAAGAACTAGTGTGATTTAATGTCTTATCATTTGTCATTCAGTTTAATCTTTGACATTATAGAATACAATAGAATGTCTTTTGTATGTTTTTTTGTACCTATTGCTGTTCTCTGGGGATTAATTTGCCGTATCTATAGGATAATTTATAATCAATCATCACCATTTTTACAATCAGGTATTTCTCTTAAGGTCTAAACCGGATTATTGCTCAGCATTCCTTTCTTTTATATTCAAGAGCTACCTTAAAAGCTATAGATCTTCAGTATTTTATTTAATCCATATGCCACCATATGTAGGCATTGAAATATTTTGCACCTGCAGCCAAAGCAAGGGAATATGGCAAGTTTCAATGACCCATATTGCCAAAGAAGGCAGCTGCTTTGTTGTTCCAGATCTTTATGAGAATTGTTCCAGCAAAGCTAGATCAGCGGAATTGGGCGTTAAGTGGGACCATCTTTGTCAAGCAGACACCAAATATACCCATTCCAATTTTGTTTACAACTTTTGTTAAGGCAGAAGTTCTTGATGAGCTGTATAGGTGACTTAGCTGTGCAGAAAAAATTTCTGGAATTAACTTCTCCTAGTTGTCTTCTAGCCAAACAGCTAAATTTAGGCTTTGTATTTCTCTTTTTTAATTTTTAGAAGATGCACGAAGGTTATATAGTTGCTTATTGGAAATTTTTGATGTTCACCAAACCAATCATCAGCAGTTTATGTTAGTCCTGGAATTTTTGCTATTGGAGTGAAGAACTTTCATATGTAGACAAAAATTATACAGGAGTTTTCCAATTTTCAATGTGGCAATCTTATATTCCAAGGAGTATGACTCTAGGGATCCTTAAACTCTCTTCCCTGGAGCATGAACGTGGCATCTCTACTGCTTCCAAGGTCAATGGTTGTTTGCCCAGAAAAGTCCACTGAATTTGGATTCTGATTCAATTGGTTTCTTGTGGCTATTGTTTTGAATTATTATTTTTATTTATTTATCAGATTTTTTAATTCAATTATACATGTGCAAGAGGCTATTAAATTCTTGTAGAACAGTGCTTAAAATGTGTGATCTATCTTTTTCAATCTAATATCAAGATTGTCATTGATTTGTCAGCGGGTGAGGTTTCTGAAGTATAGGATGTCATGGCTAGCTAGCAAATTAGCACGGTATTGCAAAAGGGTATTTTTTGAATCATGCTTTATTAACAGGGACATTTTCATTTTAATAAATAAAATAATATTTTAAATTTATAGCATCTTATGATGGTTGTTCTTTATCATTATACAAAAGTATCAGTTGGGACGATTTTAAAAGTATATTAAAATAGTCTTTCCAACATTAAACTTGTCTTTTGAAGAAGCTCGTCTTCATGTGACTAGGGCAGTGTTCCAAGATTTTTTTTTATAAAATAATTTTTCTCAAAATAACTTTCAAATATTGCTATTTTATAATATATATATATATATATATATTTATTTATTTATTTAAAAGGTATTAATTCAGTAAAAATTCCTTGCATCTTGATCATAACATCAAGCTAAAAGTTCTAGGATTAAAATATTTAGAAAATGGAAAAACTTAATTATAGTTCCTTAAATGTTTTATCTTAAGTTCTATAATTTAGGTCAATCACATTTTATATATCATAACTAGTAATCTAATATATTTAACTAATAATCTACTATATTGTTTTCAACGACACATTAAAATTCGACTATCTCTATCTTATAAGTTATAACTTTAAAATTGCATTTGTGGTGTGTTTCTATTAAAAAAAAGTTATAACTAAGTTTTATAAATGTTAAGAAATAGAATAGAACTGATCACAACAGTCATGTAAGGAGTCACTTATTGGAACTTCATGCGCGATGAAAACAGGGGCGGAGCTATGTTGAAGGGTGGTCCCCCAAAATTTTGAAATTTTTTTAAATATATATATAATTACAAAAATAAGAGTTAACCCCTCCAAATATTTGAATTAGTCCAATGATGCTTTGAAAAAAAAATAATTGGTCTAATAGAGACATAACTTTACTTTTTGCAATTCTATTTTTAATTGTAAAATGTGTTCTTATCTGTTAAATATTTGATAAATGTGGAGTAGTGGTACATATGTGTCTTGGGCTCAAGCTTATAAGGCACATGTGGAAGGCGTCTCTCCCCGATGTGGGATTGAGCAAAACCATGAGAGTAGTGGTACATATGTGTCTTGGGCTCAAGCTTATAAGGCACATGTGGAAAACGTCTCTCCCCGATGTGGGATTGAGCAAAACCATGAGGCATAGCCAAAGCAGACAATACCTGCTAATTGGGGGCTGAGACAAGAAACCATCCTATATTAAAAGGCGCCTTTTTGGGTTTAAAGGGAAACCTCCACCTTCCCCCTTCGTAGGTTCATGTGTGACCCGAAGGAGTGCACTACCAAGCTTATTTGTCCGCTTTGGGGAGCCAAACCTGCATAGAAAACCAGGTGAACAAAGAAGACAATGGGGTGAGATGCAGGAAGAGGAGTGGGGTTAATCATCTAGAGTTACCTTCGAAACATAGATTGGTTTCAAAAGATGATGGAGTTGTTACAATTTCAATGGTGGAGTGTACAAATGACTGGCTACAGTAGTTTAGAGCAACAAAGGTATTTCATTTAAATAGCTCTACCTCTAATCATATTCCTATCTGGATTGTTCCAAATGGTCTAGACCCTCCACCCTTGTCTAGACCATTTAGGTTTGAGGAGATGTGGTTATCGGATAAGGGATGTGGCCGTACGGTGGAAGCTGTTTGGAGAGATGAATTTAATTGTGATGCCGAGATTCAAGTGATGAGAAAAATTGAGAAGTGTGAGAAGGATTTAACTCAATGGAGTCGGCAACACTTTGAGAGTGTTAGGTGAGAGTTGATAGAGAAGAAAAACAACTAGAGAGAGCCAAACAGGTGGCTATGCAATTAGGCAATAATTTTCGGGTTAGGGAGTTAACAAAGGAGGTACACAATTTGATTGACAAGGAGAATAAAATGTGGAGGCAGCGGGCTAAAAATTTTTGGTTGATTGGAGGGGATAAAAATACAAAGTACTTTCATAGTAGGGCAACTCAGCGGTGTAGGCGGAACAAAATTTCAGGCATCTTCAACTTGAATAAGGTGTGGGTTACTCAACCTAATTCAATCGCAGACAGCTTCACAGATTACTTTCAGGGGTTGTTTACATCTTCAAATTTGGTTATGGAGGAAGCTGCTTTGAACCCAGTTCCTAAACTTATCACTGGGAAGTACAAACAGCCTTGAAGCAGATGGCCCCATTGAAAGTGCCAGGTGCCAACAGTATGCCCCCTCTATTCTATCAAAATTATTGGAGTTTGGTGGGTTATGATGTCACAAAAACAATTTTTTCCTATTTAAATACAGCCACCCTTCCCCATCCCCTTAACCATACTTTCATCATTCTTATCCCAAAAATAAAAAACCCTTTGTCTGTTAATGATTTTCGTCCCATTAGCCTATGTAATGTCCTTTATAAAAAATTTTCAAAGGTGTTAACCAATAGATTGAAAAAAATATTGCCTAATATCATTTCAGAACATCAAAGCACCTTTACAAAAAACCGGTTGATATCTGATAATATTCTTGTAGCCTTTGAAACTCTCCATAGCATGAAAAAACATAAAATGGGCAAAACTGGCTATGTGGCGGTCAAATTGGATATGAGCAAAGCCTATGATAGGGTTGAATGGGCTTTCTTGGAAGAAATTATGAGAAAATTGGGGTTTGAAGAGAGGTGGATAAATCTGATGATGGTTTATGTGAAATCAATATCGTACTCGATATTGGTGAATGGGGAACCAAAAGGCCTAATCCGTCCTTCTAGGGGGATTTGCCAAGGTGATCCCTTATCTCCATTTTTGTTCCTTTTGTGCACGGAAGGACTACATAGCCTTATTACCAAAGCTGCCAATGAAGATTCTATAAGGGGATTCTCCCTTTGTAGGAGGAGCCCAAGACTAACCCATTTGCTTTTTACAGATTATAATTTGTTGTTTTGCAGGGCAAACAAAATTGATTCCCTTAAGGTGTTGGAAATTTTAGCAACTTATGAAAGTGTTTCAGGGCAGCAAATCAACTGAAGCAAAACCTCTTTATTTTTTAGTAAGTCAACATCCGAGGAGGAAAAAAGAGAGATTAAGGAAGCATTTGGAGTTCTCAAAATCTTGCACTATGATAAGTACTTGGGGCTGCCATCTCTTATTGGGAAGCACAAAAAAGAAAGCTTCGATTACATAAAGGAAAGGATTTGGAGAAAATTACAAGGGTGGGAAGAGAAGTTATTGTCACAAGCCGGTAGAGAAATCCTCATAAAAGCTGTGGTGCAAGCAATCCCAACATATACGATGAGTTGTTTTATGCTTCCTCGGAGTCTTTGCCATGAAATTGAAGTTCTAATCCGTAAGTTTTGGTGGGGACAAAGGGGAGACCGAAGGAAAATTCATTAGGTTAAATGGGGTGACATGTGTGACCCAAAGGCGGAAGGAGGGATGGGTTTTAAGGAATTGTCGCTTTTCAATGAAGCTCCACTGGGCAAGCAAGTATGGAGGCTACTGCATAATAAAAACTCTTTGTTCTATAGAGTTTTTAAATCAAGGTTCTTTCCAAATTGCACAATTATGGAAGCAAAAGAAGGTCATGGTGGGTCTTATGCATGGAAGAGCATCTTGAAAGGTAGGGGTGTTATTCAAAGGGGGACGAAATGGAGGGTGGGAGATGGAGAATCAATCAAAATTTATGGAGATAACTAGCTGCCTACCGCTACCTTCTCTGGTGTACACGGCCCTCTACCATCAGAATTTCAAAATGCCTCGGTAAGCTCTCTTATAAACCATCAAACTCACACCTGGGATTTAGAGGTATTATCCACTGCTATCACTCCATTTGAAGCTGACTTGGTTCAGAAAATCACTCTTAGCCGTGGACAATCAAGGGATGTTCTGTTTTGGCCATTCGTGCAGTCAGGTATTTATTCAGTTAAGTCGGGTTACTATTTCCTCAAGTCTGAAGCTCGCTCCACAGCCACACAAGTTCAAGCTTTGCCTGATCATCCCAAGCCACCATGGAATCGGATACTTTTATGGAGAGCTGCCCATAATGCACTGCCTACAGGTTCAGAGTTGGTTCGGAGATGCATCATCAACGATCCAATCTGCTCCATATGCTCAAGTCACTGTAAGGATGCTTTACACGCACTGTGGTCCTGTCCGACTCTGTCACAAGTGTGGGAAGAAGATCCGCAATGGAGTTTCAGACAAACGTCGAGGAATTCCGATTTCACACAACTGTTCTTCATGGTTTTGGACTCAGCATGCAATGTGGAACTATTTGCTACAATCACGTGGACAATCTGGTTTAGAAGAAACAAACTCAGATTTTCACCACCGGGGCTCCCTTTGGACCAGGTTATGCAGATAGCAGTTAACTCTTTCCTGGAGTATCGGAAAGCGCAAACACCAGCTGAGCCAAGGGTAGCCAGGCCAAGAGCTAAGTGGACAATACCTCCAAATGAGAGCTACAAAATAAATTTTGATGGGGTTGTCTTTAAAGACCAGGACAGGGCAGGGATTGGAGTAATTATTCGAGACAGCCGCGGTTTGGTAATGGGTTCGATGTCTCAAGTAGTTCCTCTCCCTTAAACTATTGTGGAACTTGAAGCTTTGGAGGCATTAAAAGGACTTAAGTTTACTGCAGATTTGGGGTTGATTTCCGTGGTTCTTGAAGGTGATTCAGAGATTCTTATGAATGCATTGATGGATAATTCGCTATTGTTAGCCTCTTTTGGTCTTTTGATCCAAGATATTAAGGCTTATGCTGAATTTTGTTGATGTATTAGTTTTTCACATGTTCGTAGGGAGGGTAATATCTATAGCACACAACCTAGCTAGGCATGCATGTCATGTCACTAGTTTTTCAGTGTGGATGAAAAATGTCCCATCTCACACACTTGCTGTTTATTAGGCAGATTTGCCTATTGTTGAATAAAATAACTCATTTATTTCTCCAAAAAAAAAAAAAATTGGCACCAAACATGTTTAAATTTATTTTTTTCAACCCATTATGTGGTGATTACCAAGTCATTGACTCATCAAAAAAATCTTGTCACTAAAACTACACATGAAATGTCTCTTTAGTTGCCACATAATGAGTTAAAGCAAAATAGCTTCAAATATGTTTAGAACCTAACTTGTTCCTCCAAGTTTTGAATTATTCATGTTTTTGAAAATGTCATTAGTTCAATTGAATGATTTTTTACTTACATTAGTAAAAAATTTGATAATTTGTATAAAAAATGAAACTTTTTAAGAATTTCACTATGAAAATGGTAAAAATATATTTTATTAATTTTATGAAAGATCGCCATCAAATATAATTTTGATTGAAAATACTAAACTTTTTTTTTTTTTTGGTTAGGTCTGTGTATATATATAACTTATTAAATAAAAAAGTGTGTGTATATATATGTGTGTATATATATAATAAAAAAATCGTGTGTATATATGTGTGAGGGGTTATCTTGATAAATATATTAATGCTACAACTTGGCCCCCCAAAATAAAAATTCTTGACATCTCCCCTAGATGAAAAATTCTTTTATGAAAAGGTTATATAAGACATCTTTCTCACAATATATGTAGGTCATACACAAGAATAGGATACATATGACAAAGATGTCTTATAAGACTGTTTCTTGAGATACTTTCTCCATTCCTCTTCCAAACAACCTTGGACACACGTATGGCACATTCTTCCCTGATTAAAGGTCCTGAAACAGGTAGGTGATTCTATTATCTCCCTGTCACCTCTTTTTTTTTTCTTTTTTTTTAGTATGTTAAGTATTTTTAACATACATACACGAGAAAATGAGAAAATATTTTTTTAAAGAAACTTACTGGTATCTCCTTGTCACCTCAATTACGTGCTAAACTAACTACTCTGTTGACTATTATCTCCCTGTCACCTGAATTACGTGCTCAGCTAACACCTCAGTGGACGTTTCGTGTGATTATCAAAGTCCTTGGTAAGACTTTTGGTTACAAAGCTTCGCTTGAATGGATTAAAGAAACCATTAATTTATAGCTTGGTAAGATAGGTAAATTACAGCTTTTTTTATTTTGTTATTGTTATGATTTTTATATTGACTTATGGGATAGTGGTGGGTTCAGCATGGCTCTTAAAATATCTTGTCCTCAAACAATAGACTTGAGGTTCTAATTTTACCTATATCAAAACCCAATATTTGTCTTAATTGGTTTGATAATAAAAAAAATTATTATAAAGCGGCCACTATAAATTGAAATTCTAAAGCGTATGTTTGTGTGTGTATATATAAGGCTTATGGGGTAGTGTGGTACGTATTTTATTCAATTTAGTTCCTTATTTTTTTCAAAATAAATTAATTTGATCTTTCCATCCAAATATGTTAGCAAATGACACTGTTTAAAAATATTATTAAAAATTTAATAGAAAATGTTTTGCAATGCTATTTTAAAAAATTACAAAAAAAAGGAAAAAAATTAATGGCTTCATTTGCTAACAAATTTAGATAAAAATATTATATTTACCCATTTTGATAAAATGTGATGGTTAAAAAGAACATTTATATGTAGTTTTAGGCATATAGCATTTTTAATTAGCCATATGTCTTGTTTAAATAATATACATGAAATTATAATTTATCATATAGTGGGTTAAATGAGATACTTCCAAACTGGTTTGGAGCTAATTTTTGCACCAAACAAAATGAGACCAGGCACTAAATCCTTTCTCCTAAAAGCAAAAGAAAAGGTCAAACTAGTGATCCTTCATACACGATCAAGTCAAATTATTTTTTGATAGTCAAGAATAGCAACTTACATAAAGAAAGAAAAGTTTCTATCTCAAACTAAAGATATGCAAAACACATAATAGGAAAAAACACATATACAAAATACGTGAACAAATAATATCTTGCCTATGCTAGTTGGTGATCACTCTTATATTTACTATATAGGTCTATAAATTAATGTGTCAACAATCACAAAAAGTAATTTATACACTTATTCTCTTTGCTAAAGCAACATCTATTACGATGATTGTCATATCAATTTGTAAACTTTTTGTAGTAAAATTTGTAGTAGCTTATGTTGGAGAAATTTACAATAGAATAATATTTTGGGTACAATAAAATTAGGAATTTTAATTGAACAATGTTGGACTAAGGCACGAAAATCTCTCTCTTTTTCAGGAGATCCAAGCCATCTGCAATTGGCAAAGCCCAAAAATTGGTGCAGCAAAACTTATCTTTCAAACAATTCGTCGGATAGGCCTAACCAACTTTACAAAAGTGGATGAGTCCAAAGCTCTACCAAAAGAATACCTTTCTTTGGCCCAAAATCTCTCAAGTGTTTAAAAAAATTTCACACACCACTCACAAGTTCAAGAGAGAAAAGAGGAGTGCTCTTTTACCTTACTATTTCACTTCTCTTCACTCTTGATATGAAAATGCGAGTAGGCACAGCTATATATATATAACATCCCAAACTCATATCAATGATTTAGATGCACGACCTGTCTTATAAATAATAAAAATTTGCTATAATAGAATAGAGTGTAATTAAACATCCACAAATAAACTTCAAACCATCAAGCCTTTCTTATAAAATCCATCAAACTAAAACTTTAATAATAAAGTCTCCAAATACAATCTCAAATAGTTACACGAATACTAAACTCACTATACTAAGAAAACATAATAAAATAGTCCATCAACTAACATAACTCCAAAAGAAGTCTTCAATCTAGGGCTCCAATGTTCTACTACCAAAAAATATTCCAGTGCTCTAATCTGAAAGGGTGAAGAAAGAAGGGGGGGGGGGGGGTGAGCTAAAAGC